>KK117826.1:101029-164406 GCA_000611955.2 Stegodyphus mimosarum
TTTTTTTGAATGTTCTTTACTTTTGGTTTTAACTATTGCCCTTGAATACATGAATGACGAAACACGAATTGAATGATTGGGGAGCTAGGTTTGGAGGCAACTTCCCCTTGATAAGTCTGTCTCCGGCCTACTCAGCAATCATTCATGTATGCATTTTAATAAAATTTAGTTTCATTTTTATTAATTAGTAAAAATTGAACTTGATTTACTTATGCTACTGAATTTAAATGATATTATAGATTAGTTCATAATTAGCATTAATTTGTTTACACAATTTCTGTTTAAATTATAATTTTTATCTTGAAATTACTATTTTAAATAATTTTATTTTAAAATTACTATTTTAAATAATTACTGTTTACTATAATTTACATTATTATTATGATATACATATATTAACCGTTGTAATTTGTTATTACATATATCGAGTAAGCAAATTTTTTTGCTCATATTTATTATAAATTAGTCGAACATAATATTTACAACAAATATATTAATAGTTTAATACAATAATTAATAGCTTGTAAAAGCTAATTCTAAGAAATATATAATTTTCTTGCTTTTTATCATCAGTCCTGTTCTCTCCACAAACAATGCCCTGGCCTTAAAGAGGGAGAGAAAAGTATTTCATTCATTTCGAAGCGGAATGGTACAATAAGCCAGAATATAAAGACTGGCTTTTTTATTAATAGACACATACAATGACAAATCTTTATTTTTAAATAATGAAGAGTCTCTGTTTGTATGTATAAACTAAGCGATTTTAAGGCAGTAAAGTTTAGCTCTTCATCTCTGTTATTAATAATTACAAACTACACTCGTGTAAGTCAAACTTACACTACCTAGACTCATTATATAGTTAACTAGTTTAAATAATGCTGCCGAACTTTTACTAGAAAATACGATGGAGAAAAAGACGTCAAAATTCAATAGCAAAAACGCGCTATGCTGTTGACGAATTATTTCTAATCAAAAATGCTACAGATGAACTGATAAATAATCGCAATTTATACCATAGAAGTTATATATAGGAATATGTGATTATTATGCAATCGGATTTTCATATAATGTTTTTTGACCAATTTTGTTTTTCAAAATGGTCGTTTTACAATAGGCATTTTTTTTTTTAAATTTGAAACAATGTTTTGATTTATTCTTTTTTCCCAGGCGTGTAGAGAAAATCCTGGTACATTTGAGATTCACTTTTTCCAGCTTGAGTTTTCATGGAATATAAACTTCTTTTTTCGGTTTTTAATCTCAAATTTATCAGGAGAACGGAACACGTTTTCGAAGCATATTAATCAATTTTTATGAAGCTTTAATTCATTTTACCCTGATGAGTTCTGAATTAAAGTTTAAGGGAGATTAATTTTTATTACCTTGTATATATATTCCCTTTTTGCATTTTTAGTTTTCGAGTTTGTACTACTATGATAATTTTTATTTTGAAATCTTTTGATTTATGTTTAACCCCTTTACAAGGATGCAATTAATAATATTGCTGATGAATCGCCTTGCTTTGACTTCAATTTACTTTTAACTTTAGGTGCTTTAAAGTTTATGATGCCGTGGTTCAATCCTGCAGCTATAGCGCAAGGACGGGTTTAAAATATTTGCATTTTATTTTAGCCTCTTATTAAGTTTATGTACATACATATATATGTAATTACAAAATATTTTTTTAAAACAAAATATAAATATGCCTTGTATTTTTGCGCATTAGTTGCATATATAGGATTTTTTAAAATTTATTAATTATGAATTTCAATTTAAGTCTTTGTGAAAAAGCAGTTTTAAATTTCTTACTTTATGTCTATACATACATACAATTTCACAACGATCTCAATAAATTCATCATAACTATCAGCAATCGCACAAGCCTACCCACCACTACCTTTTTAGAATGGAAAACGACAATAAGTAAAGCATTTGAGCATACGTTGATTAAACTTCCCCAGTTATCAGCATTACACAATAAAAAACTTCTACTCACTCAAATTAAAAATCTGCAAAATATTTTTATAATCACCAAAATTGATAAAGCCAGCAATAACTTCAGTATTTGTTGAAAAAAATTCTATTATGATCTTTTGCACCAAGAATTAAATAGTTCTAGCACTTATCAAAAAATTAAAACTAGCTCCAAAATTCTATTAAATAAGTTTAATGCTCTGCATAAAAGACTGAACCTTCATCCTAATAAAATTAATAATAGATTTACTAATCTGTATGCTTTACCCAAGTTCCACAAAACACCAATTAAATTTAGGTTTATAGCAAACAGCACTAAAAGCTACTTAAAAGAAATCGACTATAAATTTTCACAAATACTAAAACTCATCATGAAATATATCAATGAATACGATTTTCAAGGATTACATTATAACTGGATTATTACTAACAATGAAAAAATTATCAGCACTATTAATGAAATAGAAATTCATATTATATACAACACTTCCCTTAGAAGATATTCTAAGCAGCTTGCAAGATCTTCCAAAACTGTTCCCACAAATTTTAAATTTTATTACCCAAGACAGTTGGACATTATATCTTAAAAGCATCCTATTTAATAATTATATTCTCTTTAATAATACTTTCTTTAAACAAATAAAAGGAATTCCAATGGGCGGTAACAGTTCTAGCTCCATTTGTGGACTATTCCTGTTCTCATGTGAATTTAATTTCCTACGTTCACTTAACAAAAATGAATACCAGTATTTTAAATACATTTTTAGATACGTAGATGACATTATTGCCTTTAATAATTATGGAAAACTAAAAAATACACAGATTTATCCTTCCAGCCTAAAGCTTAATATCACTAATAACCAACAAGACGAAATTGTTTACCTTGACTTACAGATTAATAACTTTAAACATATTAAAATTTTCGACAAACGTCGCGAATTTGCCTTTCCTACTTTAAAACTTACTAATTGGAAGTCCAATATCTCGAAAAAAATAATAATCAATACTATTCATTCACAAATAATCAGAATAAAAAGAATTTGCAACAATGCCGACAATCTTAAAAAGATTTACTCCACTTAATACTCAATGAAAATCAATTACCTAACAAAATAATCCAAACAGCGCTAAAAAAAGCCCGCATTTACCCTTTTATTTTTTAAATCATATAATTAGGATAATGATACGTTTACTTAACTCTATTACTAGAAGGTAAATAGTTGATGGCCAATTTGTGTGATTTAATGTACAAATATAAAATAATTTTCGGTCTCTTTGAACATAATTATCACCGTTACTTTATATTATCGGCCAGTCTATCTCTTTATCTAAAAAAATGGGCTAATTTCTTTTCAATAAAGTGGCACGAAAGCCCGCTTGCCTGAAGACAACTGTTAAATTCTACTTCTCTTTTTTTCCCAATCTTTTGGCCAATTATTAACAAAAAATACGATTTCTAGCCATTTTGAAGCATTTACACCAAGCTCTTGGTTCTTCATTAGAAAGACGCCATTTTTTAACAACCAGCCTTTCAAGTTGACACCCCCCGGCCACGGGTAACCTTCTCATTCGTCCAGAAAGTTTTAGGCGGAACTATGCCTTCACTACGTCACCTCCCCCTGTAGGTTCAGGATTGCAAAGATTTCTTAGCTAAACTTAGCCCCGTAGAATTACTTTGCTTTCTGTAAATTCAACACGTTAATATTTCGGCATGATTTCAAGAAGGTGAGTCTTAATTTTTATATCTTCTTGCAGAAACATTTTACACAAAAGTGTACGTTTTTTCCACAAAGTTTAATATGTTTTAAGTACTTCTTTCTTCCAATTTAACAGCTTCGTTACTTTAAGCAAGAGGGCCCCCATTTTTTAGATTTTCTTGATTTCTTCGGTTGTAATATAGGACTAATAGTGTTTCAGAAATTAACTATAAATTATAATTTATGATTTGTGGTTTCATCCTCTCTAATACTATTTATAAATTTAGTTTTCTGTAAATTTTTGAGGTCTTGAGGCGTTTTTAAAATTATTTATTACCTAGCTACCTCTTTTTATTCTTTAATTCTAATTAATTCTTGTTTTGCTTTGTAGTACTTTTCTTCCACGCGTAGGGAAAAGGGGCGTCTGATTGAGACGATTTAGATTAGTATTGAAAGATGTAATAGATTTCAAAATTTAGTCAATTAATTGACGCGGTATTGTCTCAATTAGTCGTCAGTTGAAACGCGTGGAAGTAATATTTCAGCGAAAGGGGCACGGTTCTTTTCCCCTGACGAGACAACTATGCAACTCTCACTGAGATATTACTATTTTTTATTGTATACCTTGTTTTTATTACAACTTCAGCTTTTCCCAATTTTGCCCATAAATTACAATTTTCTAAGCATTATTTGAGTTATATTTTCATGTAAATCTTTACTTAGGATTTTAAGTTTTAATTGTATTTAATGTGTAATTTTGGCACTAACGTGCTTCTTCGAATAGGATTTCAGAGGGTTTAGGATGTACTATGGCTTATTTCAGCGTTTCCCAATTTTGCCAAAAAATTACAATTTTCTAGGCATTATTTGAGTTATATTTTCATGTGAATCTTTGCTTAGGATTTTAAGTTTTAATTGTATTTAATGTGTAATTTTGGCACTAACGTGCTTCTTCGAATAGGATTTCACGGGGTTTAGGATGTACTATGCCTTTTGGCATTCTTACTTGTTAATAATATATATATATAGAAATTTAGAACTACTTTTTCACAAAGACTAAAATTGAAATTCATAATTACAATTTTGCTTTAAAAGAGTAGGAATTTATTTTAATTTCTTTCAATTCAAAATTATTCTTATTCTTTGAAAAATTTTTTAAAATTTTCTCTTTATTATTTTCATGTTTTTTTTGGTTTAAAAATTGATCTTATGTTCCAAATTTTAACCTTTTGAACGATTACTTTCTCGCCAAGGTTTTTTAATTTAGCCAATGAAGCCAAAACGGCAAACCTATACGTTACTACTATAACAAAATTCTTCATTTCGATAAGCAGTATTATGAAAGTGGTCGAAGTTTTTAATTTCTCATTGTGAGTATTAATTACATCTTTTCAATTCAATTTTACAATTTCAATTACGTTTAAATACAATGGATTATTTGCTTTATGTTTAAAGGTAATATGAAGTAATTATGAATATAGTTAAACTTACTTAATATTACTTACTTTAAGTCTTTACTGATTGTGTGTGTGCGCGCGTGTGCGTTTGTGTGTTAGCTGTACTTATGCACCTACGTAGTATAAATACTGCTTCGCGAGCAATTACATCATTCTTTTTCCTAACTTCTGCCATGCAAACATCTCCGCGCTGCTGTGCTTCCCTGTCTAAGATGCTTATGTCGTAGTTTCTAAAAACCGTGTTCATAAAAATTATCGTATTTAACTATAATCGGATAAATACCGTAGCTACCAAAATGATAATGATTTGATATGCGTGAAAATAAAGATTTGTGATACTTCAAACTCAGTTTGGTCAGCTTGCTCTGCATCCTTTACACTCAGCAATACTGACTACATTAAAATACCACATTTAAAAAGTACCGCATATATATATATATATGTATACATATATATATATATGATGGTAGGTACCGTTGTTTTATCACAATCTGAGAAACATATACATTTATGTCGCTTCTTCATTACTTAATTTTTTAAATACAATATAGGGCTGTAATATTTGATGGCAAAGAGTTTGAAAAGTTAACCGACATTTATCGTGAACCAACGCAAAATACCAAAACGAAATTAATAGCTCTTTGGATTATTTTCTAATGTGTTTACAAGTTAAGCAAAAAAGTATGGGAAAATTTTGGTAAATACCAAAACTTAAATAAAAATATTTTTTATATTCATAAACTAAAACTAAATAAACTGGTGAAATAAATTAATAGAATTTTCATATTTGCTCTACGATCTCCGGAACTACTGGTGTGATTTTAATAAAATTTGGTGTGAACATAGGTTGAAATACTACAAACAAACTAAACATTCAACAGTTATAATAGACACACATATTCGCGAGTAGAGTCTGAAGGTATGAAACTGCGGTTGCAGAAGACACAAAAGAAATGGGTTAATAGGGAGTATGGTCCTCTCTTACGGCTATACAGGCCTCGCAGTGTGATGTCAACTGCGCTCCCCAGAGTTGCAACTGCCCTCTCCACAGCGTCCCAGACATGCTCTATAGGACTGAGGTCTGGAGACCTGGCTTGCCAATCCATCCGGTGAATATCCTCACTCTCGAGAAATTCGTCGACCAGAAGAGCTCTATGTGGCATCGCGTTATCGTCCTGTAAGATGAACTCAGGGCCCACAGCACCCCGGAAAAGGCGAACATAGGGCTCCAAGACCTCATCCCTATACCTCACACCAGTCACAGAGCCACTGTCAAAGACGTGGAGAGGTGTGCGGCCATCCAACATGATGCCTGCCCAGACCATTACACCGCCATAACTGTTGATTTCGTGAACATTGGAGGGTAAGTAGCAGGTCCCTGGCTCTCTCCATATGAAAGTATGGCGAGAATCGGCGTTTAGGCTAAAACGGGACTCGTCGGTGAACAGAACGGTCGTCCACTGCTCCGTACTCCAATCACTATGCTGCCTGCACCATGCTTATATACCATTATCGGACTGTCCTGTCCGTATACGTGAGCGGTACGCAAACAGCCGGTCTTCTGGCAAACAACCTTCTTTCATTCAGTCTTTTGGAAACAGTCACTCTTGTAACACGGGTTCCTGTGGCTGCATACACGTCCCGAGAGAGCTGAGAAGCTGTAGCCCCTCTGTTACGCCTCGCTAAAATGGACAAATAGCGATCTTCTCTGTCCGTCGTAGCTCTTGGATCACCTTGCCCAGGCTTTCTCTCCATGGATCCAGTATCCTGGAACTGTTTCCATAGGTTAGACACGACACTGTGCGTTAAATTCAACTCTCTGCATATCTGAACTAGCGATTGGTCTACCTCTAGCTTCCCAACAATTCGCCACCTCATTCCATCATCTAAACTTTGGTGGTAACTCATTTTTACTGTTCCGATGTGAATTTCCGATTGCTGCAAGATAACACCAAGAAATTCGCCGAGGTGTGCTAGCAAACGCAATTCGTCTTACCCTCCACGCGCTTATAAAGCCTGTTTTTCTACTGGTTCCGCTTACACACACGTGTACGCTTGCGTATTTGCCGTACAAGATTTGCATTTTTATCTAGAAGCAGCGGTTTTTTCTTTAGTTCAGTTCTCGTCATGCAATTCGATAAAATATGCAAATTCTCTTAATTTATTTCACCAGTGTACTTAAACAGCTAAATATAAAGGCTCACTGCATACCCCTCTGAACTTATGAAATTCCCCACTGGTTGAAAAGCCTTGTTCTAGAATTTAAGGCTAAATTTCAGGCCCGCGCTTTTCAACTTCATTTATAAGATAATGTTATTTTGCTTAAATATTCTACAATTTAAATGAGAAATATTTTTTTGTAGTACAATAGGCATATTGCTTTATTATTTTTTTACGCGTATAACAATTTCAAATTGTACGCCATCGTTAACAATTAATATTCACTACACAAAAAAATTTAATTCCCTTTTTATGATATACTGCTATGGTACAGCTATTTTTTCAGAAAGCAGCAGCTATATAGCTAGTAAAACAGACAACTACAGTGAACTCCCAATTAATCCAGGAGAATTAACCGGGATTCGTCTAAAAAAAAATTGTGTATTGCTGAACGATGGCAAATTACTATAACAAACCATTAAAAGAAAATGAGGTAAAATTTCTGCCGAAAATACTGAAAGAAGAAGAAACGTGGAAGAAAACCAGAGACTTCAGATCATGTCACAGTATTCAGAAATGGTTTTTATCCGCAAAAGGACGTAATTTAATTATACACAATTTGAAATATTTAAACATTTTAAAATAATCTTTTGAAAATAAATGATAAATCAAAAATAAATTAAGTATACAACCATTAATTTTTTCTTTCCCACTCACTCCGAAATACAAGAGTGATATAAAAAAGAAATCCCCCCCCCAGTTTTAAATGCGTCCTTGTTGCTCTAAATGTTGCTTTAGAGCTTAATAACTGCTTGAAAATTCGGGTAATTGTTAATAGTCTTTTTTCTGCTAAGTATACAGTTATTCCTCCTTCCTATCTTTTCATCAATTCCTATCGGATTAACCGTGGATGTCGCCCCAGTTAATTATCTACTGTACGTCAATAACAAGCTGCGCTAACGGCACAAATAGAACCTTACTTAACAGCATTTTGAATATGTGCTGCTATAGATATAGCTTCCATCGCAGAAAATAAAAATTCATCTGGCAGCTCAATTCATGTCCAATAAATTAACGGATTTCACTTCAGCTGTAAATGAAAAATTATATTACTTTTTAGGCTAAAACCGCAGTATGTTACGCATTTCATTTATGCTTTCAAATAATTTTCGTACCTCGATTTCAGTTTGTTGCAGCACACACTGTCTTATCACTATTTCATACCGTTCCCACATCAATGGTTTGAGAGTAAAGAAAAAGTAATGTTTCTATTTTTCAAATTAAGTTATTCTTGATTCGAATAATAATCTTTTTATATTATTATTATAAAGACTATCACGTCGTGTTTCAATAAAGTTTTATCAATTAAAAATTATAAAAAGAAATAAACGCTCCATTATTTTTAATTTATGGTGAGAGAAAGGTTCATATCTTGAGGAAAAGCTTCAGGCTACACAATGTAAGATAATCTACACAGTCCAGTCACATTAATGTGACCATCTGTCAAAAGCCAGAATAACCACCTTTCGCAGAGCGGACTGCTGCGTGACGTGCAGGAAGAGAGTCACATAGGTCCCTGAAGGTGTTCTCTGGGATGTTGAGCCATGCCGACTCTAATGCCGTGGCCAGCTGCGCTAGATTACGCGGTTGAGGATCCATGGCGCGAACAACTCGATCGAGATGGTCCCACAGATGCTCGATTGGGTTTAAGTCAGGTGAGTTTGCTGGCCAGGGGAGGACGGTAAACTCATCCTGGTGCTCTTCGAACCACGCACGTACACTGGCAGCTGTATGGCACCTCGCATTGTCCTGCTGGAAGATGCCATCATCCTGAGGAAAAACAATGCGCATGTAGGGGTGAACATGGTCCGCAAGGACAGATGCGTACTTGTATTGATCCATTGTGCCTTCCACAATGATCAGTGAACCTAGAGAATGCCAGGAAAACATTCCCCAGACCATAATGCTCCCGCCTCCAGCTTGGACCGTTCCGGCAATGGTTGCAGGGTGGTTCCTTTCAGAGGTTTCACGCCTTATACGCCAACGTCCATCTGTCCGATGGAGCATAAAACGCGATTCATCCGAAAACGCAACCTGTCGCCACTCAGTGGACGTCCAGCTGCTGTACTGGCGTGCAAATTCTAGCCTTCGCCGTCGATGAACAGCAGTCAGCATAGGTGCACGAACCAGGCGTCTGCTTCGGAGGCCCAGACGCAGCAATGTTCGCTGAATAGTACTTTGGGAGACACTTTTGGTAGCCCCTTGGTTCATTTTGGTGGTCAGTTGCTCAACGGTAGCCCGTCTATCTGCCCGAACGCATCTCCGCAACCGTCGTTCGCCTCTGTCATCTATGGCCCGTGGTGCACCACATTTGCCACGTCGCTGATTTTGGACAGTCCCATTTTGCCATGCACGGTACACTTTTACCACGGCGGCACGCGAACAGTTCACAAACTCAGCCGTTTCGGAAATGCTTCCACCCTTGGCCCGAAAGCAAATGATCATGCCCTTTTGGAAGTCGGATAAATCGCTTCGTTTCTGCATTACGCCAACGATTGAAATGTTTTCCGAAGCCCTCACACACCCTTTATATACGCTCAACTGCACTGTGCTGCCACCTGCCTTCTGTGATTGGTTATTTAACTCTGACATGGAAAGTACGTGGTGGTCACATTAATGTGACTGGACTGTGTATATATATAAAGAAGAAAGTCTGCGTGTGTTTGTTCGCTAATAACTCAGTCACTACTATAGCTATTGTTCCCAAACTTTCTACAATTCTTTTCTGGGTCCTGGAAAAGTTCGGCGCCTACTTTTTTCAAAAAGCTAAAATCAGAGATATTAAAAAAACTCTTACAACGCTAATTTTCACCGTTATTTTTCCCAGTGATGGCAGTGCTGATATCAGCAACAATGGTTGCCTGCCATTGAATTAGTTTAGAATTAGAAAGAATTAGCTTATTTCTCTATTGAAATTTTTATGTGGGTTCCATATTGCTCAAAATAATTATATATTTGTTTTTATTTTTGCTGATCCAAATGGCAATTTCCATATGTCATATGGGCATATATACCATATGATTCTATGATTACGCAGTCAGTTGTGTTACACGTATTGAATATTACTTTGTTTCTATGGCATTTTTTATGCATTACAATTATGCATCATATTCCTTATGACGTGTAATATGCTATTATACGAATTTTAAAATGATTTAGAGACACTCGGTTTACTTGGAAGCAGGAGAGATGAAAAATTAGCAATGTCCTCGCCGGGACTCGAACCGCGGACTTCTGGAATACGCGCCGAGTGTGTTGATCACTACACCACGAAGGCATGCTAATAAGGCAGGAGATACACCTTATAATGTCGTGAGTAAAATAATACATTACTCTCAATCTGACTGAAGTGGCATCGGGTACTTGCGCTAGTTTTTGAATAAAGTACATGAAAACAAGAATTTATTTATTTTATCAATAAACAATTAACTGAAAATGGAAAATTGTTGTTAATTTTCATAATTTTTTTTACTAATTTACAAAAGATATAGATTTACTGCGGTTTTGAATATTTCTTAATTTTAATGCATGGCTTCTACTGACAGACGCTGTGAACATGACAATAGATCGCAATACGGGATACACTCAGTACCAACTCATGTTCACACACCTCAATTCACGTATAGGTACTAAATACGTTAAAACGTAGCTGCGCAAAGAAAAAAAATGGGACAGTTCTATGTCTCCCGTTCTAGTGGGCCGATTGACGAAATTCAACTTGCGTTTTTCATGTCTCGAAAGCGCGACTTAGGATGTGTATTATATTTATATATAGTATTGTTCTAATATAGGTATATTGACACAAAATCGGACTTTTTGTGAAATGGCATGCCCCCCCCCCCATACTTCGGTTCTAGGACTCTATTTTGCCAAACTGCCAAGTTTTGTAAAAATCGCCCGGGTAGTTTTTTAAAAATTAGCTCTTAAAATTTTAGCTCCTCAATGTTAATCGAGTTTGGTATATATTTATTAATAGCTCTTTTTCTTGTTAAACGTATTTGATTCTTTCTTTCACATTTCGAAATTAAGGTTCATTCCGAATAACATTCGCCCATTTATTTTATGATTTATTTTTTAAATTTGTATTTTTAAGTAATTTTTATCTATTTTTCGAAAAAGATTTTGAATTATAATCTATAAAATTTTTACCATCTTAAAGTAGATGGTATTTTTAAACATACCTGCAAAAAGTTAGATTTTTATTTAAAATTTCCAAAGATATACGTGAATTTATATAATGGCGCGTTTTAAAGTTTGGCATATTTGTTGAAAGCGATAATAACATCAAATGCGGTTTAGGCACTTTGTTAAAATTATTTTGAAAGTAGAATGATGAGACTTTTTTTCCGCTCATGCACAATGTAAAAAGGTAGGAACGATGCGACTTTTCCCGCTCCTGTACAATGGAAGGCAAAGGAAAATAGGTTGTCATATATTAGGAATTTCGCTAGTTAAGTGAATTATTCTTGGCGCAAACTGAAAAAATTGCGCCAAGATAAATGTTTGAATTTCTCCGTAAATTCCTACCAAGTTTTATAAAATTTAATATTTAGGTATAATTTGAGTCGTAGAATCGAAATATGGAAACAAATTGCTATGTTATTTCAGAAAAAGTCCCATTTTGTGTCAAAATACATATGTTAGGACAATGCTATATATAAATCTAATATATATCCTAAGTCGCTCTTTCGAGACATGAAAAACGCAATTTGAATGTCGTCAATCTGCTCAGTAGAACGGGAGATATAGAACTGCTTCCCCCCGCAATGTAACGGTTAAAAGAGATGGCCACGGATAAAGAAAGACTAATAAAACGGATATTCTTATTCAAAAGTTCACTTCTACAAAATATACTTACCGTAGTCTGGTATACTATATTCATTTACATGAAAAAGAAATCTGTAGTTAACCTATAATTAAAAAAAAAAAGAAAGAAAGAAAGAAAAAAAAGAAAAGAAAAAAGGAAGGAAGGGGTAAAAAAAAAAGAAAAAGAAAAGCTATAAAAACCTTCACCTTTCCCATCTTTGTAAAATTTTACTAATTCGGGAAGGGGAAAGAATTACTGCGTGAATTTGAACAGAAAGAACCAGTTCAAGATTATCAAGGTCAGTTGAAAGTGATAATCTCTCTTCGAAGAAGCCGTGAATGTCATTGATAACTTGAAAAAAAAATAATAATCATGAAAATGACAGAATTCATATATTTATGAAGGCTGGTATTGCCTACACAAGCTTTTTTTTTTACCCGAAATGTATTCGGGAGCCGAAAACAAGTTAGCAACATCAGCCGACAGTAGAGCCTTCATCTTTTCAACCAGTTCTATATTCCTAGGTCTGAAAGAATTCCCGACAAAGAATTATATTTGCGTTTATAGTGTGTTAAAAGAATGAGTGAGTAATTTAGAGAATAATGGTGGGGGTGGAAACTTATTTTAGTTATCACTCATGATATAAAATAACTGTTGCAAAATATTTCTGAGAAATTCAGATAAAATGACTCTTTGAATTAACTTTACGATTTATTGAGGAAGACATACAAGGTTCCCGCTGAAATTTAAATTTCTGATTTTTCATGGCCAAACAAAGATTTTGCTGACCAAACACGATGAATTAGTTATTAAGTATGAATAACTGAATAATTTGATGCATTTATTATAAAATGCAATAAAATAATTAATAACATAATAAAAATCTTATTCATTTGGGAAGAAAATGATAGAAATACATAAGAAATAACATCTATCCATTCAAAAAAGTAAACAATGTTTTTAAAAAGGAATACGAAATCTAAAAAAAACTTTCGTTCTATAAAAGAAATTTATGACAGTACCTCAGAAATATTACTCTCCTTTATGTTTTAAACGTGCTATTTATTTTTGCAAAAATATTGGAAAACGAAAAATATATTGGCAAGAAAACTTGGATTCACAAAATAATATGCGTTAATGTAATTTAGTAACATATATGCAGATGCGTTATACAGAATGCGTTAATGTAAATTCATTACACCTTTCTCTAGCAA
Organism: Stegodyphus mimosarum; assembly: GCA_000611955.2. NCBI lineage: Eukaryota > Metazoa > Arthropoda > Arachnida > Araneae > Eresidae > Stegodyphus > Stegodyphus mimosarum. The sequence goes on from KK117826.1 coordinate 114,396, forward strand.
TTCTTGTTTCAAACCTGCACTTTTTATAATACTTTTTAAATGTTTTTATTTACTTCTATATTTCTTCATTTCATATTTTTATTTTTTCATCACGCAATTTTTTTTTTTTCAAATCAGTCATATATCTTTGCCATGAAGTTGTAATTTTATCTTTTACAAATTCCGATTCTAAGTGCATTTCTTGTAACTACTACTACATCAAACTACTTTATGTACAACTACAGCATTTTGAACTCCTGTTAACAAAAAAAAAAAAAAAATCGCTCGCGGATGCATTTCCATGTTTAAAGAGAGGAGTGAACAGCAGCTCACTAACAAACAATATATATATATATATATATATCACTTACGAGAAGAGTGAAATTCTCTCAAGAAGCAAAACAAAGATGAAAATGATTCATTTGTTTTTCAAGAAAGGCAATTATTGTTTAGTCTCATGCACTTGCATTCGGGAAAGTAACTACTTAAAACATGAATTTTTATCATTTAACAGGTCTAATTTACACTTATTTTCTAAATTTTCCTGCCGGCGTTAAAAGACGGGATATTTACTACTGCCTACGTTTAATTTCAAGACGAATAGAGGTTGTGAACGGCAGCAAATGTGAACTAAATAATGAAATTTATAGCAAGATACATCGAAATGATATCTTTTCAGTATCCCCTCTCTGTAGGACGTCCAGCGTTTTCCGATTCAGTATTTCATCCCGCGTTTTTTGCTAGTTCTGTTTCTTTGAAGGGCAGAAGGTGTCAAGGATAAGCCAATGAGGTTACTTCATCCTACTAGGTTTGTGAAAGAAACAGCCGCAGTACGAATAGTAATTTAGCGGCTGTGATTACAAACAATCATGAATATGTATCTTTCAATACAAGGCAATATTAAAAACATTACCAATAGTGCAATAGTCATTACCAATAGTGCAGAGCGTATTTATAAATAAATGCATCATATTTTTTTAAAAAAAAAGAAAGAAAGAAAATCTATTTTTTTAAATCGGTTTGAAAGACAGGAATTTTACAAGCAGCAACGAATCAAAAGGACTTTGGGGGGAGAGGGGTTAAGGTGTATAAGACATGTTTAAGTCGATCGCGAGCTATACCTCAATTACTATTTTCCCGCATACCCGCTGATCGCGACAACCCCATAAAAACCAAGAACTCATTCACAAAAAGAGTACGGAGGAGGATAAATATTTAAAAAACTTCTTTGCACAACTGGTGTCAAATTAATTATTTGAGATAGAATGGCCGCCCCAGCTGATATGATGATTAGCATAAACTAACCGATTCCGATGCGGTTGAGTCCGTGTTCAATACCGGATAAGACACGGACGTATAAGTGCAGCTTAAAGTCATATCTGAGGAAACAGATTAGTGGCATAATACCGGGAGGGAGTACGAGTCCACCGCTTTTATTCCACCCCTCGAGACTTCTCGGCCAAACTGGATAGAATTTAGGCAGATAGCCCTTGCGTCCTTGCCAAGCCAATCTAAATTCAGTCAGCTAGTTTGAAGAAATTAAAGCAGAAAATTTCACGTTTACTGAGAAACTGCATAATGAGCGATGTGTCAGTGGTTTAACATATTAATTAGGGGGGGAACGTGTGTCGTGGATGCCCTCACTTGATCAGCGTTTAACACTGTTTTTACCAGAAACACTGTGCACAATTAAGTTTTTCATTAAATTCACGAGTTGATTTATTTTGTCAACTTTACTGCTCATTATTGCGCTAAATCTGAATTTTCTTGTAAAAATAAAACAAAAATAATTGATCCACCTTTTTCGAATCTTTTGATATTACTTATTAGTCCAAAGGGGCTTTTTGTCCCTGAAGGACTATTGTTTTCGTTTTGCGATTTTGCGTCGAATCACTTTTTAAGCTGTTGCCACCAAATATTTTAACTCAGTATTATATTTAAAGAAATTTAATAATGAAGAATCTGCATAAATGTATGTGTATTTCTCCAAATGGGATAAAACAACGGTACCTAGAGACATCTAATTTTGAATAACGGTACCTAGAGACATCCAATTTTGAATAACGGTACGTTTCCACCCGAATACGTGCATCTGGAAGACCAAATTTGGAATTTGTTTTATTATCTATTTCATATTTTGTAAAACTTTAACGAATTTTTGATGAAAAAACACAAAAGATTTAAAAGCGAGCAACACTCTACGGGGGAAAAAAACCTTTTTATCTCCAGCGCGCGGAACTGTGTATCGGAAATTCTAAAGATAGACTCATTTTTAAATTATTTTGAGACACTGCTGTTGAACTGAATTTTATGGTTTCAGTGCGAAGAACATGATATTTAATAAATAAAGGTAACACACAAAATGTTACAAGTACGCCCCTTTGGACGAAATTTAAAATCTGAAACCTTTCAGATTTTTCTTTAATGTTATTTACTGTTTAATTTTGTTTAATCTTACCACCAGGTCTCAAATTGTATACACTACTTTAAAGTTGGATTTATTCTTCATTTTTTAATTCTCCCATTCTCATTCCAGTGCAATTCAAACTCGAGTTTCACGCGTTTACTTATTTGATTCGTTAGAGAATCGGGGACTGATTAGTATTCATAGCATCGATACTACGTTAACAATAGTGAATTTATAAAAAAGTGGGCCCTTCTCACCTGATGTTTCGGGTGCCCTTTTTCCGACAGTATTTGCCACACGTTTACACTTTTTAATACTGGACATTGATTATTGAGCCCTTGAAGATAGGTAGGCTCCCCTTGACTGCGAACTCGCGACCTCATAAAGCCGTAGAATCGACAATGCATAGCGTCAAGATGGCGAACAATCGACGCTAAAAAAGAAATTTTACAATGATGTGATATTGAATAAGACGACTAATGCATAAACCACCGCACAATCGTTACACACAAGAGAATGGGTAAAGGCACAGGATTAACACTGCACAGAACCGACACCAGCATACATTAGACACGGCATTGTTAATCAGAGGGAAAGAATTTCACTGAATTATCGTATTTACTCGTATATCACCCTCTTTTTTTACTATTTTTTTCATCAGGAGGGGAAAATTATACGAATAATTCACTTTCCGAAGAGCGTAACAAATGAAAAGCATTCGTAGATAAACTACCGGTAATTATCACAATATTATTTATTTAAAAGAAATCTACACTCCAATACGAATACATAGAAATATTAATATTACAACATCTAACATCTTCATTTCTACTTCTCTGTGTTTTGAAGCTTTTCTGCTCTTATTGTTGTCCAAAGCTACTCCATGGTACTCAAATCAAACTGCTGGAAATGTGTCGTCTGCCACAGCTTTCAAGTCGTCGCTATCGTCTTTGACACCGATCCGTCTGTTTTCCCTGACAAAATGATTTTCCGAACCATCAACAACAACATTTTTTTTTTTTAAGCTCTTCACTACAATTGCTTCATCAATCAGAGCTCATTCAACCAAAATTCATAAGAAAACAGCAAGACCGAATATAACCACTACGTGAATGAATCTATCGAGTTGCCGTGCACGTACGTTGTCGATCCTGTGCCGCAATTTCTCTTCCAGTTACGTTTAGCAATTAGAAAAGTCTACTACATTTCATCTAAAATTACATTACAATTTCTTTATTGTATACTAAACAAGCATTCTATGCAGAGAGTCTACCTCAACATCAGTTACAGCAATGGTAGCCATTGCAACTATTGATACATATGACAAAAGTCAACGCTCTGTATGCAGGTATCAAAAAAGCTCCACCGTCTGTCATATGAATGGCGGATTATATGGAAAATCTTTAAATACTTAACGTCTACGTAAAATTTGATATAATGATTTCCTGTCCATGAGACATTTTAAGTAGTTTGTTGATTAATCAATTTTGGCAAAGCATACAAGACCGAACAGACGTCTTTATGCATGACTTTTCTAATAAAAACTAGTCATATTACATTACATGTGAGCAAAATTTCGAAAACACCCACGCAGCCAAACTAAACTTCAGGGTTCGAATCGGGTCCAGCTGCTACCGATCGGTAGTCTTACTCATCGGAAAATTGATAGGCCAAACATTTTACTCATTCCCTTCTCTTAAATCATTACTTTACAGCAAATGTGCAAAGAGTTTCATTCTGTCCAATTATCTATAAGAAAAAATGAAAATCTGAAACAGAATTCATCCTATAAGAAGAACGAACACCGCTTACCAAATACTTCAGATTTTTTTAAGATAAAGAGTTCTCGTAAATAAGTTACATACCTGCATCACAAAGCAAGGCCAAATTTGAAACATACACATGAAATTGCTCATCTTCAAGGTCTAGGATACTATACTCCAGACAAGTAGAACAACTTGTTATATAAGATATGAAGAGGAAAAAATATAAAGTTTCTAATATATCATAAAACGATTTTAAAAAGTTATTACAGCAGTTTGTGACGTGAATTCTTAATTTTTAGAATGTCTAAAATCTACTGTATAAATTCAATTTACATACATACTCTATAATACAAATGTTTAAAAAAGTATTTCGTGAACCGAATAAAAACATAACATTAAATGCCTTTTCTATTCACTCCTACGTTACCAAGCAGTTTAAATTTCAGTCTCTTTCTTTACAGAAGCCCTTGACACAATTCTAAGACATATGGAAATGCCTGCATAAAAAATACGTCTGCAGCAACTAATCCTTAATTTTAATTGATATATGCTTTCACATGAAAAAATCGACTAGTCTGTTTTCCCACCCTTTCTTCATACTTTGACTACATATCCCAGTTTTCTACTAGATGGTACTAACGTACGGAATACGCGAAAGTTATTTCATAGTTAACAAAATGGATTAGATTTATTAGATTATGGCTACGTCTATTAAGGCTATAACGGGGCTTTCTAAAGAAAAATGGACCATATACGTTGGAAAATACACAATGGCAAAAACGAGAAATTACTCATGCAGCCCGCCCATTCGCCCGAGTTGAATTACCAGTATTCAGCGATCTTATCCATTCGGCCGCTGGTTGGTTACCAAAAATAAAAAGTGTGTCTTAAGACTATCTTTTTCTTTTCTTCTGCACAGTATTCGGGTTGAGACCAAAAAATATTGCATCCTTATAAGGCCAACTTCACTGACTGCATATTAAACTGCTTTAAAATAAAAATCTTTCTTTAATAAGGTACATGATCATCTTTGACAGAAATTCAAATGTCACATCTTGATTTCCCAGAATTTAATAAACTATACACCAGGTCCTGTGGAACTGCACACTATTCTTCTGAGTGCTTTTTTCAGATTCTGGAGATCAATGTCGGCATTTGACACGCTGCAGAATATAGCCTATGCTCAATCGAGTTCTAATTTGATGAGTAAGGCGACCATTTCATTCGGGTGATATCTTCAGTTTCCAAGTACTCTGACACTATAGATACTCCACGGGAATGAGCATTGTCATCCTTTAGCCACCCCCCCCCAAAAAAAAACTGATATGGACACCACTTGACTTCTCTGGATGACCTATTAAATTATATGCACTTTTTGCTGCATTTCGCTTAAAATTATTTCCTCGATTTTCGCTTCGTTAGAGATATATTTCCCATTCGATTAATTCAGTTCTCACTTCGCGACATGGTAAACATACACAAAAACTCAAAACACCTTCATGAAAAATTTTAATACAGAAAAACATAAAACACCAAACACAGGTAAAAAATAGTTTTTACAACCGATATTAGAGTTTCTAAGCAAAAATAAAAAAATCGACCAGCAGGTAGGAAGACAGATTCTTCGATGCACAAAATTAAGTTTTTGTCCCACTCGGGAAAATGACACATTCACTATTCTGGTAAGAGTTTCAAATGTAAACAAATGACGGCTTTCTTAGGCTTAATAGCACTTAAACAACTTTTAAATTGGTGATAATTCTACAAATATTGCAGGCAGATGCATAAAAACCTTAACCGGAATGTGTGTGTGTGTGTGTGTGCGCGTGTGCGTGTGTGTGTGTAAGATATAACAAAATACGATGGCTGCGATAAGAAATGATTGGCGATCTCAAAATTAACTATCCTAAATTTGGTGTGCTCCCCTCTCAAAATTAACTATTCTAAATTTGGTGTTCTCCCCCCCCCCCCAAGTTCATCTGTTCTCCCAAATTCGAGATCTTTCCACGTTACATAGCAGCCTAAATTAACAAATAGCAGTTTAGTTGTACTTATGCACATAAATAGTATAAATACTTTTCGTAAGCAACTACGTCATTCCTTTTCCTGACTTCTGCGATGCAAACAACTCTGCGCCGCTTATGCTTTCCGCTCTAAGATGCTTAACGTCGTACTTTAAAAACCCGTGTACATAAAAATTATCGTATTTAACTATGGTTGGATAAATGTTTACCAATATGATTTGACATTGAAAATAAAGATTGGTGACACCTTAAAATCCAGTTTTGTTATCTTGGTCATCCTTGCCTTCCACCCTCAGCCACTACAACTGTCGAATACTAAAACGTACCGGTTTCGTTTACGCACTTAAAATATCATACATACATACATATATATATAGGGTACATACATATACATATATATATACATATATATAGGGTTTGGACAAAAACATGGGCCCACCAGCGGCCGAGCGGTAAAGACGCTGAACACTGGTAGTTCGGTCCAAATCCCGCGAACGGGCTGGCTGCATGGGCGTTTTCGTAGTTTTCCCCATGTGTAACGTGTATACGAGCCAGTTCCCCTTAGAAAGTCCTCCACGAAGGCATCCCTCCCTTTAGGCAGATAGCCCTCGTGTGCTTTGCCATAATTGAATAACCTAACCTGGACAAAAATATGGAAACGAAATTAAAACATACTGCTGCAACTAATACGGTGCAGGAAAACCGATGGCATTCAAAACAGCTTGCAATCTTACAGGAATGGATAAATAAAGGTCTATGTTTTGCAAGGGAATCTTGTACAATTCTTCCAGTAAAACGTTGGCAAGTTCAGTTCACGATGATGGCGGTGGATAGCGCTCATGCAGATTTATCTCCAAAATAGCCCACAAATTAATAATATTGATATTTGGTGATTGTGGTGGCATGATGATGATGTGGTCCTGAACGATGCCAGCTGAGTGAACAGGAGCTCTGTCGTCTTAGAATACGGCATCGCATTGGGGAACAAAATTTGTACCACGAGATGGACGCGATCAGCCAAAATGGTTACATAATCCTTGGAATAACGTAACCTTGCACAGTAACGACGGGTTCCATGAATACTGCCCAAACCATATCGTGGTACCCTGAGCGAACCCCAGCCATTTTCACACTCGGCAGCAAACAGTATATCATAGGCTTGGGATAGCGTTCGCCAAAGGTAAACTCGCCTAGAAGTGGAAAACAGTATGAAGCAAGACTCATTCGACCAAATTATATATTATTATAGTCTTCTATTGCTCTATAGTTCAGGTTTTATGATTCTGGCACCACTTTTTTCTATTACAAACATTTTGATGACTGATGAGTAGCTTTTGAATCGCAACTCGCTCAAAAATACCCTGCTTGTGAAGCTCCCTTCGTGTTGTTTTGGTGCTGACAGGGTTTGCGAGGGCGACATTCAGTTCAGTCCTTATTTTTTTATCACAATCCTCTTCAAAGATCGTCTGTCAAGATCACTGAACACACATTTTCGTCCGTGCCGTTCCTGGTTCTAGCCAATTTAACTGATTGTTTGATAAAAACGTTTTAGCCACTTTAGTATTAAAACAAGGACGCACAATAAGTGAATAATAAAGCCAAGTAATAATGATAAATAGAAGGCAGTAAAAGTAAAGTACTAGAACAGGAGATTGAAAATTGATGTATATGGACAAAAAGAATCACATTTACTCTCATTTCCTTTCTTTTGCCATCTACTTGAAAATTCCATCAAAAGAATAAAAATAATTGTCTAAAAAAGACTATTTTATGATGCATACGAATAAAGATGAAAATGAATTTCTTCAAGATAAAAATGAACATTTTTAATACAAAAATTATGCACGAAAACGGACTAAGACACCAGTTTAATTTATACAATCATATTCATAACGAATTATTTAAAACTTCGTTCTTGATAAGGAATTTAATAATATCATACATTAATGGTTCACAGAAAATCAATTATACATATTAAGCTCTAACTAAAGTTACTAACTAAAACCTACATGCACGTTGGGAATAAATATGACGGTGCCGCCTTTATTCTTCACTAATAACACCCCGCACACTTGTTTATGCAATTCTAACCTGTAAGACTTCTTATTTTAGCGGCTTTGCGCTATCACAGCGTTGGTTTTCGAAAATTTTTTGTTAATACCACATATTTCGTAATTTTTTACAATTTAAATTTTCGCGAAAAACCGCGTAAATAGTGCACAAAAAACTTGAAATTTGGTGATTTTTAAAATAGTGCCCAAATGATTTAACAGTTGATAAAAATATCAGGGTAGAAACTTCATATTCAAAGAGGAAATTATTATCGGTCACATAATATTTTCACTTCTTTAGCCATACTATTTTTGCTAAAATGGATAAAAGCATCGCGGTCACAATGAAATATTACAAGCTGAATTACTAATTACTACAAAATGCAATGACAAAATATGAAACAGCAGCGTGACATTTAGTAACATACGTTCTATAAACTAAAAATTAAATGCACAATAAACATGCCGTGAGTAACAATTGCTATTTATTAAAGTAAAAAATTTAGTAAGTGGTCGTGGTCATATCAGCCAACTACTGTTTCTTTCCTGCTATCCCTATTAGAAAGGAAAAATTTTTCAGTTACATAATTGGCGTTCATCAATCATACGTCCATCGCACAAACGGGATGAAAGTTAATCGTGCAAATGTGACAGAAACATAAGAAAAATCTTTTATGATGTAAAACACGTTGAACTTACAATTATTCTTTAATAATAGTACCCACATATAAAAATTCAAACACACTTAATAGAGGTGATATCCTACGTACCATGATCAACAGCTCTTTAGTTTCTTAGAAATTCCATTACTCAGTGGGCCACTGATACACCAAACATTCGTGATTATATTTTAACGTACTATTTTCCAAACTCTCACTTTATTTATTTATTGCAAGATTGTTTCCTTTAGTTTAGAACCGTGTTTTTAAGCTTCATTCAGTGAATATCAACTTTCACTCAGCGTTCAACTTTCCACTCCAAGCTTACGAGTGGCGCATTAAGCACTTTACATTACCTTTGTCTCCGGCATTATGAGCAATGGGCTCGTTGTATCATTAATATCCAAAATACAAGACTATAGATGAACTTATTTCGCCATGACTGTGCTATGAATATTTTTCTAAGCGTAGGATTTTATCTTTCTACCTTTTATCGTAAGATTTCTTACATTGCATCTTGCTATTCTCTCGATCCTTAAGATTTTTCCTTTAGTTAAACTCCGTTCGTAACAGAAAATATTTTTTAACATCCATATTTTCACACATTTCAGAAAAATTCTGTGCCTATTTATAATATTCTTTCAATCCACGCATTTAACTGCTTCACAATTTACGTAATTCTTTAAAGACTTCACATAGGAGTACGAATCAAATGATTCGAACAATCCAATTCTATTAACCTGGTTTTTATTAGACTGATATACGTTTACAGGTTATCAGCAGTCACTTATGATCGCTTAGTAAAAGAATATTTATAGCTTTTAGTTAAAAGCGGGATAAAATTATCATTTAAAATTAAAAAACGACCGCGGGAAATATCCAGAAAATAGTATGCACGATCAGTCTATACATAACCTCCTTTAGAAGTCGGAAGACGATTTCAGTACATAACTCTTTAGTGCAGCCAATATCAGAAACATATTAAACTGCTTTTGATATAAAATTATCTCATAGAAAAAACGTTATGTATAAAAATTCTATTTCAATAACATTAATTTGAAATTTTTGGTTTCATCAAAAAAACATAAAAAATGTATGCTATCTCTCAACTGCGAGCGATCTGTCGCTTGTAATAGCTACAAATGTGATAATGATTCATTTTCTCGATAACAGAACAATGAACTGACTTACCTGAGCATCCCACTAATCAAATCATTTCCTTGACATCGATATTAATATCATATACAAAGCGCCAAAGTATATATGATAAAAAAGCAATAAATTTGACCGCTTTTGTCAACTAAGTTCGTTTAATAATTATTTTATTCCTGTATTAAAAGAATGTACGCACACAATAGAACACAGCAATAATGTGCAACCGGCACCTCATTTTAAAATTTTTATAGAACTTCTGAGCTTTTCATTTCAACTCTAGTATTCGAAAAGAGAAATTCAGTTCGATAAAAACAATTACACTCTCTGAACGAAGTTAAAAGTATTCTGTAGAGATATATTATATAGTTTATTAGACGTCCCGGATTCTTAAATGCGATGATGCCCTTCTAGTTGATCAGTTTCGCTGAAAAATGTATCAGCTCTGGTAAAAAGTTTATTATTTCCAGGAAAGGTTCGATAACAGTTGTCATTAGTAAAAAACTTTACACGTGAGAATGAATTCTAGGTATTCTAGTTATTTTTACGAACGGTTATTAGGAAATTATTATTTCATGAAAAATATGAACAATATCCACTCTCACTTCATCTTCAATACAATATCCACTCTCACTTCATCTTCAGAGCAAACATGCCGCAAATGAGATGCAGTCTTCTTTTCAATAACTTACATATTTTGTTGCTCTTGTTCTGCCATATAAGCTTGCATAACGGTCATATTGTAGACTTTCTAACTATCGAACTTAATTTTTCAGAAAGTGCATGAGCAATCCCCAGAAAATTTTAAAGGAGTGCGAGAGTGGGAATATCAATAATTTTCTATTTAATTTTTTTTCACTGGGATAATCACAAGTGGATGAAAGAATACAGTATTGCATCAATACAAAAATACATTCCATTCTAGGGGATTAAAGTGTCCCATTTCCCCAGTTAGTCTGGATTCTCGTCCTAAAATATGATAACCTCAAGTATATAATGCATTTTAATAATTACTGGCCACTTCTTGTTTATTTTAATAATTAACGTTGTTAGTATGTTTTAATAGCCGAATCTATAAATGTAAAAAAAATAGAAACTGTTTATTCAATACAAACTACTGGGATAGAAAATTACAAAAAATAGTTTTCAATTGCAGCCTAAATTAAAAAAAAATTGCACATGGGTCCTTTATACATATTAGGCTGTGCAACATTAGCACATAGATTTAGAGAAATTCTTCAGTATATGTACATAATATACGATGCTAGAAACTTTTTTTTATTAATTAGAGTAACGAAAGATGAAATATGCGGCAAAACCAGCTTAATATAATCTTGTTAACATTGTGTAGTATCAAAACATTATTAAAGCAATGCAATGCTATTAATAGTTTAAATAAGCTTTCCCCCCCTTCCCCTGGTTTGAAAAAAAAAAAAAAGAATAATACCATTACAGTAAAGCCCCTTAACACGAACTCGATTACGACGAACAATCAATTAACACGAACAAAATTTCGGTCTCGACAGCGATGTATTTGAGCTTAAAAAGTTTTATCGGTTAATGCAAATTTCGCTTAACATGAATTACGAAGTGTTTTTTAGTTCGTTATGACGACGCACGTTAGATTTTATCATTTAACACGATGTTTTTCATATTTTATTTTTCTTTTGTTTCTCTCCTAGGACTCCGTTTAGAAATTTTCCGTCCCGCTTAATTGAAAATCTCACAGAATATAATGTATTCTCAAAAAAATTGCCAGTATGAGTAAACATTGCTCAATAAACACGATCGTTGTGCCAACGATGAGTTTTGAGGAGTCTTGAGCGCAGATGATGACGTTCTCGTGTATAGTCCAGTGAAATCGGATATATAAGCGGTTGTGTCTGAGGGAATGCTGATCATTTGCAGTCAAGTCGTAAATCATAGAGAAAGGAAAACACGGGGTGCTAAAAACAGAGGGGTCTGCGGACTTTGGAATTGGGCAAAATAGTGTGTGTTGGGGGGGAGGGGGTTATACATCGAACTTCCGTGCATTCAGTTTTATAGACAGGAAAATATAGAAAATTGAATTCTTTGAATGTATGTAATTTTGCACTCAGAAAATGAATTATTAAATAATAACTATAACTCAAATCTTTAAATGCACAGGGGTAGAAAGACACATATTTGTTACATCAATGAATATAATCGTCAATATTAAGTTTTGTACTTAGAATGCCATGTTACATGAATACGAAGTAGCTGAATATCTGAGAAACATTCTAAACTAAAATGCTTTCCAAACTTTTTATGTCCAAGGACCTTTTTTAAAATTACAAATACATTGTGGGTGGCTGATTTTGGGTTAATTTTCTATGCCATGTCAACATTTATTTTTAATTCGGATCTTACGAATAAATGTGTGTATTATGTATGCGTGTGTATGTGATATGTACGCATGTACCCAGGATGTTAACATTTGTTGATGAGAATAGATGCCGACCGTCGATGAGAAGCTAGTAGCCGGTAAATTCTAATAGTTATTTGAAGAAAAAATATTAAAGTATCCTATTTAAATATATTTAAACCCCGCTGCATACATAAGAAATATGTATTGTCGTAATTACAGATACATATATGTTATTCCCTTCGTAATTTTTAATATATATATATTTAAATTTATAATTAATAAACCTTTTAAAAGCAGCTTCAAAGAGCCACAAAACTATATTTTAAAACTATTGTTTAGAAATGTGTTTATCCTTTTATATTTACGAAAGGTATTTCATTCTTTAGTCAGACTCACTGTATTCAAGTCGATAAGACCAATGAATGAAATGATCAACTTGGTAATTAGTTTCCCACTTTCAAACCGGGTGAATGTAGTGAGAGATGAAAATTTTCGCAAAGGGCTCGTAATTTATCTTCTGAAAACAATGTATGAGAATCTAATTAAATGATTCATTTCTTAGAAAAACAGAAAATACAAATATTTATGGATAAACAAGAAAATATAACTTTAGGCATATTATATAAAGTAACTTAAGGTGTAACAAACGTCGTCAGAAAAAAGTGAGGAGGACAGTATCATTCCGCCCACCCCGCAGGAAATGTTACAGGCCTTGGACACTATACGTTTTGTTGCAATATCTGAAGTAACCACAAGTTTTACGGAACATGAGTACGGTTGGTCGTGAGGTTGGTGTCAGTGAGTACAATTTTCCCTTTACAGTACAGTAATTAATGTAGTAATGCGGTGTTTTCATTGACGACATACATAATATATTGTATTATTATGTAACTATATGCTGTAGATGGTTAATGTGTGGAATGAATTATTTCAAAAATAACATTTCAGTCCTCAGTTTACTTTTTTTTTTTTAACATGAACTCTTGATTTTTCGGTCCCTTGAGATTCGCCTTAACGAGGGTTTACTGTATTTGAGTACGTCAGTATTTATTGAACACATATTTTATTATTGCGATAAAATAAAACTTTTACGAACAACGAAAACAAATCAGGAACTCAGTATAAAAAGTAAAAACGATAATTGCTTTTACAATAAAACTTTTCAAATACATTCCTTTTATCACTGCTGGAAGTTTTTATAATTCCGATAAAATTAAATGATTTCTTAACGAGAATATCGTTAGAAAACTTCATAACTAAACAAACATTAATGGATTTAGAATGCTAATAGTAACTTTTGGATTGCAGCCCAAATTTTTAATGCCATAATAGAAAGTAAATGATTTTTACCTCTTGAAATCGGATGTAGGTTCAGTGTTTTTAATACCCCCCCCCAACGTACGGAGAAGACAATTTAAAAACTCTTACTTGATATAACATTTAATCCAGCATCACGAAGAGTGGCCAGAATGCTGCATGGCTGGCTGAATGCATTAATATCCAAGGCTTGACAAATCGACAAGGGATATGTAGTATGACACAAGAACTCTCTCGGTTGATACTACTAGCCGAGTAACTATCTCAAATGAAAACCACGCGGAGTAAATAGGTGGCGTACTTTCCCTGTCTCGCGGTTCCCTCCTACCCTTGACCTCATTCAATGAAGGCAGAATAGAAAACTACATTTTCGGAGAGTAACTCTTAAGTAAACTGATGAGACCAAAGAGGTACGCAGGGAATCACGTGCCTCGAACAATTCGTTGTTCCTTCTCGCAATGACTACGCGCCGACTGAAGATTGCATCGACAAGTGAAAACGTGTTTTCCGATGCGGTCATTAATCTTGCAATCATTTTTTATACACCGCCTGTACATTTTATTCCGCAGAATTTATGCAAGAACTGCCTATGGAGAAGAACGCCTTTGTGAAGCATTCGTTAAGGTAAATAAGTTTGTATTTTCATTTCACATGTAGAAAACATCAAACAGAAACCGTACCATCATCCAGAACAGCACCTTGAAGTAACTACCTATGTGTCGCAGCATTAGCCCACTGGTTCGTAGCTATTCCTGGACAAAGGAGCATCGAAAAAGCTATCGCAAATTATATTTTTTCTATATGTAGTAAAAAATAATCATCATCTATTGTTCTTTAAAGAAGTGCTCTGATAAAATATTTTTATGCATAAATAAATTAAGCAAATATGTTTAAGTATACATAACTTATATTTCCTAAACTTATCCTTAATTTTTTTCCCCTATAACATCTAAGATTTACGGTTTGTTTTTTAAAATGCAGCCGGAACTAGATAAACATGCACTTCTCAACAGTAGTATTAAATTTAATGTAGTTGTGTCAGATGATATCGAGGGAGAGCAGTTTAATCGTAAATTCTGCTAGTGCAATTTTTCTGTCTTCTACTGCAAGTTTTACGTAATTCATAAAATTGATATTCATTATCGAAATCCATAAATATGATTCAAAATATTTGGTTCACAATAGTTCATGAACGAAACAAGGGAAATGAAAAATGAATAAATTCATCTTTATTGTGCTAAAGATTGCAAACTAGCAACCTCATCTAACATTTATATTTGAAGAACTGTAAGCATAAAATTGCTGCTAAGCGATGAAGATAAAAATGCTATTTTATATAAGTGAAAAACCTACTAATGGTGACTTCGCGCTTCGCGATATATACCAGTGATCGTCTTACATTACAAGTTAAGTCTGCAGGTAAATGGCCGCGAATATTGTTAATGCATTTTGTCAAAGCATACAAAGAAACTAAAATTTCCAGGCATAGATGCAGTTTAAGAAAATTAACTGCAGGCATTAATAGACTAATAGTTATTTCCCTGAATAATTGTTACAGCTCTGATGATTACTACATAAAAACAAAATAGTTCTGTTATTTTATGACTAAGAAATTAATTTTTGACCGGAAAGAAGTAAAAAACTGATAGTTTTTAAACATAAATACATATATTCGGTTTCCTGAACTGAGAGAACCATACTAGGAAACAGTAATTTGTCGGCAAATATGCAGAAAATTTCGAAAAGAGAGAAACAGTAAAATTCATAGAATATCAAGAATACTAGCCAGAACTAAGACAAATCCCTCACACTACTACATTTTCTATACATAATATCCAGAATACTTTAATATGCTCAGATCATTCTGCAATCACTAAAACGGCCTTTTGATTTTTATAAGTATGCAGTAAGACAAAAGTTTAAAATGTAAACACAAAACTGTTTATAAACTTAGCAATATTTTCCCTGTATTTACAGCCCTTAAAAAGGGCTTTTATTTCATCAAACACATGCGAAAATTATGACATTGTTACACCATTTCGCATGTTTTCTGAAGACTTCGATGTACGATCATGAATTAGATGGGCGGTTCAAGGATTCGTCTCAAAGTATCTGTTTTTCGGGAGACACCTAACTATTAACTTGCACGTATTTTATATAATTCAATAACTAATCAGATTTTAATTTGAAACATCATTCGAGGATCCTGGCATCAACTCACGGATTCTCACAATTTTAAAAGTTACTGAAGATGATTTAAGCAAGCAGAAATCACAAACCTTTTAATCTTCAAAAAATAATTCACGTAACCGAATCGATAAAAACAGTTAAGTAAAAAATACTTCACCCCACTTTTATAGAATATATTTTGAATATGAGAAAATCTTTAATTAAAAAATTTTAAGACCGCTTTAGAAGTCCCCTCAGCTTAAAACACGCGACTTCTTAACAAGTCATAAATGTCAAATATGTGCATATATTGTCGAAGTCTGACTTTATCCAGACGTGTCCAAGTATATGATAGATAGGAGGAAGAGAAGCCTAATCAATCGTTGAATGTAGGAAACCTTTATTCAAAAGCACAATGATAATTAAATGATGGCATTTCAACCAAGCATCATCGATTGCTCAGGCAACAGAGTATACTGCTAATTCGATATGTAAGAATGTAAATAACGCTATTAACAAGACATTACACAATATTTAACATATGAATTAGAAAGTTTCTCAGGAACGAAACAATTACTCCCGTGAACAACTAACTTCCGTCGTTATAGTGATAATTACGCATCAACTGATAATATAAAATATAATGATTAATAAACGGCTATCATTGGCAGACTTGTGTCGTGCATTGATACAGAATGTGTTAAGTAAGCATATCTTTCCAAGAATTGCTTACAAACATGAATCAGAAAATTTACTTATTATTTACAAAAGGTGTTTAGGAAACTAAACAAATAATCTACATAAATAATAAATACACTGCTGACAATTTGCATTCTCCTCACTTAAATACTTTACATTAAATTAACAATTCCCGATGCAAGCAAAATTATACTACCATAAGTGTCTGATTATGCTTGAATAAACCCTAATATTCCCCCCCTTTTCTCTCCAATTCTACTTTACGCAAAGTAAATGTCTGACGCAAGGAAATGGAGTTGAGGGAAAGGAAAGGGATATTACTTACGACACAGAATCGGGCTAGATACCTTTCTTTCCACACAGTGTATGCAGAAACATCTACAGTGTTCGGAAGAAATCTAACGCGTCCGGACTTTTTTTTAATCCGACAGTTTTCTGTTTCTTTCCGATACACAGGTACGGAATTTTTTCACAAGTGAAAACGGGATACATTCCAATTTCAAAAGTGCCTAGTTATTATATGTACATAGTTATTATTAGTTATTATATATATTTCAGATACTAGTTATTAACCCACGCCTTTCCATCTCTTTCAATGACTTGAGGCAACTATCTAGGAAGGGACTACTATTATTTTAATTTCCGTTTAATTGTCTCTCCCCCCCCCCAAATTTTATCGGATAGCGTGAATTGAGAGTTAGATAAACAATTTTTGCCCCCCCTTAAATCTCGGATAATATTCGCATTTATAAATCTGAAAATTATAACTAAAATATTATCAACCTCTAAAGGCCAATATTGCTTGAACTTCTCGACTAACGAACCGAGCTGTGATTGGAAAAAGAATGAGTTTATAAGTTAAATTTTCTAATATTATTTACGCAATAGTTAATAAATTTTCTTTTCCTTAAAAATACAATAGAAATAATAATGATGATGATTTTGAGAATAAATTAGGAAGCAAGTGTGTCAAAATTCCTTTTTAAGTTGCGCTGGCGAAAATACACACATGTAAAATGATCAAAATAATATGCAGAGGCTCCCCACTTTACGAACTTTCGCATATACGAATCTCTATTCCCAAAAAATGAAATTTGTTCGGAATCGGAAAAAGTAAACAAACGGTTGTAAACAATCCATACAGCAGTAGCATCATATTTGACAACGAAAGAAAAAGAAAACTTGTTCACGTCAACCCCTTCCGCTCTCAAAAAGCCTCCTCATCACGATGTAGATGAGATTCAAAGGGCGGGTCAAACGTTGGTTCATGCCCGCCCATGTAAACATCTAGCCTCATCCTCATCTCATCCCACCCATACATGCCTCAAATCTAAGGTACAGTCCGGAGTTCTTTATTTAACACTTTATTTATAATATATTGTATTTAAAAGTTATAATGCATTCCTTGCTTGTTTAAGTATTTTAAATTGTTTATTTGATGGTATTTTAGCTCTTACCTTACGAAAATTGTTAGCAGATATATGTAGCGAACTTAGTAACATTTTACGAACAATTTCGCGGTACGAACTATCGTTCGGAATGTAAATAATTCGTAAGGTTATATAAGCAGAAAACGAACATACTGAAAAATGCTTTTTCAGCAGTAAATCGAAAGCTATCTGGTTTAACTTTTTGTTATATCCATTTTAATTGTGAAATTAACGTTTTTCGGAAAAATTAGATATTTTAACGATTGATACTTAACAATCTAATTTATTACATTTCCTTTTTCATTTCTCTTCATATTCTTTCGATCTTTTACAAAATTTTAATACTGCTCTAGACCATTTCTCGCGTAAAAAAGGAACCTTTTTATTTATGTATTTAATTCAGTACAGCAAAGTACTTACCTAAGGTTACTTAGGATTACTTACCTGAGGTTACTTAGATCACCCAAGGATTACTTACCTAAGAATGATTTTTTGGTTATAGCAAAGCACGCTGGGGCTACCTGTCTATGAGGAGGGATGCTTTCATAGAGGAATTTCTGAGGGAAACTAGCTCATATCCACGTTACATATGGGGGGGAAACCATAAAAACGGTCATGCAGCCAGCTCATTCGCCAAGATTCAAACCCTGGGTAGAACTACAAGTGTTCAGCGACTTACCGCTTGGCCGTTGGTAACTTTAGTAAAGGACTTTCTGAAGGAAACTAGCTCGTTTTATGTTGCACATGAGTAAAAGAATGAACATTAACCTGCAGCCAACGCATTCGTTGGAATTCAGTAATAGATTAATATGTGCATTAAATGTGCAGCTTTATGTACAATTTGTTGCATAGCGTTATTTACTTTTTCTTGCAGTATTAAGTTCCACACATAAAATTTCAAACTGTTTAACTTAAAGAGGCTATCAATTTCAATTCATTGCAGCGATATATCATTTGATGTCTTACATAAATTTAGAATATTAATATGAATCTAAAACAATAATAATTAGCTGAAAATTATAAAAAATAAGTGATATGGACTTTTTCCTCTTGTTTTAAATATTAAACCGATTTATTATTATACTAAGCTTTTGATTTCATTTTGCCAGCCACTATATTAAGCTTTTGATTTCATTTGGTTATTAGATTAAGGAAAAGAAAGCGAGTGCTCAAAAAAGCAAAGCCCTTTTTTAATACTATTCCGAATTTTGTACACAGATAGATAATTTTATTGCAGTTATATGTGAAATAGTTGCATTTTTCTGTTAATGTAATATGAAAATCTAAACAAACGACACTCTGCCGGAAAAATAAGAATATAAGAGGAAGTCTAACATATCAAGTAAATGGCTACCTCTTAACCTGGCGAAAAGTCGCCGAATAATAAGCTATTTCAAACTCTTCATGGAAAAATAGCATTTCCACTCTTAGGCAGACAACTGATAGGTAGTTTGGTTAGGCTTATTTGATGGAGAGAGATGCCTTCGTGGATAACTTTAATCGATTTTGTAATTGAATAACTATAATTGATGCTCTGTGTAACTGCATTCGGCCGGGAAAACTGGCTCGTTACGACGATACTCATGGTAAAACTACAAAATCGCTCACGCAACCAGCCCATTCGCCTGCAATCGAAAATCTAAGTCGAGCTTACCAAAGTTCAACAACTTTACTTGTCGGCCGCTAGGGCTGGCTGATAGGGAGACAAATTTTCATAATCCAATAAATCCCATCTTCCCTTTTGCTCCGGTAATTCACATAACCCTTACAAAATTATATTTCACATGCAAAGTGACGTTCCAAAATTGGGGTTTCGCGGTTGATCGTCCTCATCTTATAATTTGATTGAAATAAATCTATGTTGGTAATCGTCAAAGTAAAATAAAAGAGAATCAGATCCTACGTTACATTTAAGAAACAAGATAATTGAAATGGCGACTTTATGCAGAAAATATTTTTCAGAACCAAATTTTCCTTTCCCCCCCTTTCTTTCGGCAACAGTGCCATCACAACCACAAAATTCTGACGAAATTTCGGATGATTCACGAAATACTGATAACGTGGTGTAAAAGTAAAGACGCGTATAACAGTGCCTCACCAAAAAATTATGATTTATACAATTATACAACGGCAAATTCATAAATTTATGCACTCATTTCCTTCATATAAACTATAAAGCTATTTATTACTTAGTTTAAAAAATACTTAACTAACATGCGCACGAAAACAAACGATTTTTCATGCATGACTTTCCTACACGTGGCGCCATCTTTTGCGAGATTTGCTTACTGTTCTCCCACTTCTCAGATGACTCATTCAAAGAATAATTCGTTACCAAACACACTTCGAATAATCATTAAAAATTCCATCAATCCCATAAAAAGTTATGTGCAGTTTCTATAAAAGTACTTTAAAAAATCCACATAAAAACAAACGTAAAAAATTACCAACAGTTTATATAAATACATGGTTATATGCACAGGCGTAATACAAGATTGCTAAACATAATCAGTTTTTTAATAATGCGATTGATAATACAAGTAGTGTTAGCGGGTTTCGCGAACTAATGGATTAATATGAATTATTTTCTTCGCCATAGGTTACTTCATGATGCTGTCTACTGCCAAATAAAGCATTCGGTTATTATGGATCTTTTGATTACAGTTTCATTTGAAATACTAAAAACATGCGAAACACTCTGATTCTAAATATGAGTATTGAAATAAGACAGCGAAAAATTCCCCTATTATGCTGGAAATTTGAATTACACAACTACGGTCGCTGTTACTTTTGGATACAATATACATGCTGTATTTTAGCATTCATGACATTGAAAATATTGGCTACTTAGATGAAGGAAAGACAACGAAAAGTATCAGCAAATCAAATATTTTTCTGTTGCAATAGTATTTCTGATCTTGCACATGAAAATCATGGCAAGAAATTTACGAGAATATGCAAACGAACTGCGCTGATTTCACAGATACATTGAAACAAATGACTACTCAAAAAATTCGGTTTCACGTGATACTAAGAAATAAGTATTTTTTAGGAATTTCTATAAAATCCCCTTCACGAAAGTGATTCGAGAATAACTATCAATACCTCAGTCATAGAACTGAAATAAAAAAATCTAGACTATTAAATATTGAAGAATCTGTATATATGTATGCATATACTATGTTCTTCGCATTGTTGGGAAAACGGCAGCATCTAGAGCCATCAAATTTTGAATACAAACAGTCCTCCAACCGAACGTGTGTACCTCGAAGACCGAATTTTGAATTTTTTTTTTAATTTGTATTTTATGCAAATTTAACACAACTGAATTTTTAATTTGTTTTTTATTTATTTCGTATTTTATACGAATTTAACACAAACTCTTAACTCACCGAGTTGTTTGATTAAATCTAAGACCTAAATAGCATACGCTTTGCTGAGTACCAACACAAAAATTTTTAATAGCTGAATTAAGTTTATTAGAATCAAAATTCTATTAGATTCGCAAAAAATACGACTAAATTAAAAATAACATACTCGAAATTCAAAATTCGGCTTCGAGGTGCACATGTTCAAATGAAAGATTACGCGTGTTCCAAAATATGATGGCTGTAGGTAGCACCGTTTTTTCACAATACAAGGAACATACACATTTTTCATTATTTAATAATAGATTATTAATCAATAAACTAAGCGATTTAAAAACAATAAACGCATATTCACTTCGATTATTAATTAACTGGAACCGCGAAATTACATTAGCTGGATTCTTTAAAATCATTTTATTTATTTTACAATAGTTACATTAGGCGTCTGGCCTCGCAAGCGGCTAGTAGTATCAGTAATTAACTGTTCAAAAGAAAATCCTTTGAAAATGACAACTTTGATAATATCACTCAGGCATCAAACTGATATACACTAACAAGGCTTCGAGGCGTCAGTAGCGATTACTTATCATTGAAAAATCAAAGATAGAACAATTACAGCATCATTCGCCTCAAAGTCGTTAGTTTAACTTACGGCCATATCAATGCTATTTATTCTCATTTTTTATGTCAAATGCACACAATTTTCGATTATATTAACTTGAAACCTGCCTCTCTATTGATATGATTAAACACAATTAAAATACATAAATAAATATTTATTATAACTTTAAAAATAGATATCTAAATATTGTACAATTGCAAATCAAATT
Source organism: Stegodyphus mimosarum (assembly GCA_000611955.2). Taxonomy (NCBI): domain Eukaryota; kingdom Metazoa; phylum Arthropoda; class Arachnida; order Araneae; family Eresidae; genus Stegodyphus; species Stegodyphus mimosarum. Next base: position 136,636 of record KK117826.1, read on the forward strand.
ATCTCCTGCCCATCTCTTAAAAATTATAAAATGTTTCTATATTCATCGAAACTGAAGACATCCATCCAATCGCGCAATTTTCTTTGCTTGACGATGAATTCTGCTCTTCATAAGTGCTCTACTCATATTTTACAAGCAGGAATCGCGACGTAAATTATAACTAACATCACATGAACCGAAATTAGCACTAACACTTTACTAGTATTACAACGAAGTCGATGTATGGCAATTTTATTATTACACCATCTGGTGGATCTGAGATATCTTTATGTAATTGTGAGAAAGAAGCAAGATAATTCATGCAGTCGGAGAGATAAGAATTACGCAACTCATTCTTGCAGCAGAATTATTCAATACACCATTCTGACGACACAATTACTTTCTTTTATATTTAGAAGTGTATTCTTGCACTTGAACCGTCTGCTCAGTTCTTATAAGAAGAAGAATTTTCTTAAAATTTTCTTATTCTGCTGGTTTTTCTTAAAATTATTTTCTCATGTTATTGGCGAACGTGTTTGCTGTGTTTTACTTTACATTATCTCAATGAATGAACGATACTGTAACGTATTTGGCAGTTTTTATCGAAATAACAGATGAACTTCTTGGTAAATCATAAACTTTATTCTCAATACACGAAGATAAATAATTTAAATACAATTTTTAAATGTTACAGTCTTATACTCCAGCTTTTACATTCCAGTTTCTTCCTCCATCAATTTTTAATACATCATCTAGTCGTAAAACTTTTAGAACTAACAATCTTTATAAAACATTTCTCTAGTTGCTCAGCAACGGTTGCACGAAACAAATATGGCGTTGCCACTCCAGTATCAATATTAAATAATAAAAATTATAAAATGTTATTGTTAAAATATAATCAGTTGTTAAATAAAAAAATATTACAATACGTTACAATTTCAACTGAATATCCGTAATATTTAAAGATTTTTAAGAAGTTCTAGGCGCATGTCTAATTCGCCTAGTTGTGAATGCGACTCTCATTTTAACAGTAAAATTATAATTCATGAATTTAAAAACAGATTCAATACTGTAAACTGGAGAGCAGAACAATTGCATAGTTTAAGATGGCTATGGTGACTTTCCTTCTTGTTTTATATTAGATTCAGTTGCAATTTTTCAAGCGTTTAATGTTTGCTCTAATTCTATGTAGATTCCACCTACCACTGTAAATAACCAAAAAAGTACTTAATTTATGACGGGGACAAACATAATATGGACATTAAAAAACATCTAATTGATGTTCATTGAAAAATCATTCATAAAAGCTGTGTTCTCTAAGCACTATTCTTTAAACAGTTACGTCTTTAAATACGACTTGTTTAAACGCTGTTCTTGCTATTAATGTTCCTTAAATTCAATGAAAAATTAGAACTGCTTCGAAAACTGTCCCGGCGACCATTAATTAGATGAATAAAAGCATCAATAATCCAATATTAAAATTAATTTGGGAAACAACCTAAATGTAATTAAATTTGAACTGACAGCTATTTAAATTCTAGCAATGCCATGCAAGTAATATAAAAAAATACTCTCTAGATAAGATTTTGAATTTAATTAGTAAATCTTAAGAGATCTTATTTTAATCCTTGTAACTCCATTTTAAAAAAACACCTCGCTTAATATATCTTTTTTTATAACTTTCAAGAGTAATGTACCATCAAAGTGTACTATGAAAATTATTAAACTAATTTAAACTTGTATTCCAGTTCAGTTTGCGCATCTGTTCGATTTCTAAAAAAGGACTTCTTCCAAGAACAGATATTCGTGTATAACATGCAGTTCACAGTACATTCGTATCGAAAATAAAGCTTTATAAATAGCCCCCTTCCCCGTTTTGAAATAACAAATTATGTTGCGTAACATTACGCATAACAAAGCGATATACATTTTTTAATCTCCTTTTTATGCTTTAAGTTATAAGGTATTTCTCCCGCCTTCTTCTCATGCCTTCGTGGTGTAGTGGTCTGCATGCTCGACGCGTAACCGAGAGGTCCGTGGTTCGATTCCCGGCGAAGGCGTTGCACATTTTTCATGTTTCCTGCTTCGAAATAACCTGATGTCTATACAAAGTAAATAATGCTTCATATCATACATTTATTTAGATATAACACCCAAATATTTTTATTACTGAACGAATTCCACTCCCTACTAACAGGAACGGCAGACATCTATATCATTAATGACGAGAATCATGCTCATTATCATTTAATCCAATAACTTTTAAATACGACTCTTCAGAGAAAAAATACTTACGAACACTTTAGCAAATACTGCTTTTCGCATTTTTATCAGAAGGTAAATCCAAACTTACAAACCAAATAGTAGTACTTAATGAAGAGATGAAAATTTTGAAAGAAACTATGTGAAAAAAGCCACATCTGCCAAAAAAACACAAGTTGCTAAGAAAAGAACCTAAGGACGAACTCACACTATTTACCAGCTTAAGAAACTTCGGCCAAGTGGTAAGCTTGTCCAGGATTAGAACCTAGGAGCATGAGTAGAGTTAGCCTCTCCTAACGCTGTCGCATAGACCGGTAATCCTAAAAAACAATTTTGGATCAAGACTGCTTGGTTATGAGAACAGAAAGTATGATGGAACCTACAGATACAGATGCCTTCATGGAATTTCTGACAGAAAATGACCCGCATTTAAGACACACAAGAAGGCCAATAAAACCTTCACTCTCGCCAAACATTACGAAAGCTCACGTAATCGAGATTTACGTGAGCTAATTATGCTGTTTTGTTACCTTCATCCAACTTATTGTCTTAAGTCTTGAATTAGTCAAAAATTTCGTTAATATCAAATTTAGAATTTAAGAGTATTATCACATAGCAAACAGTAAAAATTCTAATGCACTGGCGAAATGTTCCAAAAAGGAAATGGGTTACAACACTTCGATGCGATAGCTTGCTGATATTTATATTTTACTGTGTCACGATTTTAATAACGAACTTATCAAATATACTTATAAGGGAGTATCACTTGAAATGTGCTTTATGCTATCAGAGACAAAGCAACAGGGATACATGATTCACGCAATGCTCCTTCAAAAATACATTTTTTTAACTTAGCCGCATCGAGAGAAACTTGCTCAGTGTAAACAAAGCATCAGATCATTCGCAATACAACACAATACACAGAGCAATACATCATTCATCATCGAGGCAGAGAAAACAGAATTAAACCATTATATAAATTGCTCAAGTTAAAATACGGCTATACTTTAAATACGCGAAGAATTTTACTTATTTTTAAGTAATTTATACAACTGAGAGTCGGATAAAGCTAAAGGTCGCAATATGCCATCATAAACACAGCAATATGAACCCATCATTCACTCCAGCTTCAGATATTATTAAGTTTCCAAGCACACACAAATGAACAAATAATAATAAAATACTCAATTATACACGCTATTCAGGTTCAAGAGTGTGCACAAGGTTACAGATTAATGTACGATGATTTGGGCTCAAGGCAATTAATACACCAGAGCATCAGCTGGGAGTGAATGCAGCATTTAATGCCATCAGAGACAGAGCAATACGATTACATCATTCACTCCATGCAGCTTCAAAAACTATCTATTTTGCTTTGACGCAAACATGATTTAACCAAAACATAAAATCGCACCATTATACATACTGACGAAGAGTTTCCACGTGTTGCATTTTAACATAACAAGATTTTTGTCGAATGATGCAATTAATGCAACAAACCGTCAGGTGATTAGGAATATAGCATTATGCCATCAGAGTAATAGGGTTACATCATTCACTTCATGCAACATCAAAAATTACTGCTTCGCGGCAAACACGATCGAACATAAAATTATTCCATTATATGCATTGTTCACGTTCAAGAGTTTGCACACGTTTAGAGTTTCACCCTTTGATTATGAATTTAAAAAAATTACCCCGTTTTCTATCCAAGTGACCAAAATATGTCATAAATAAGGTAAATTTAGCATTTCAGATTTTTTCACAAACAGTTTTCAAGCCAAAGCCTAAGACACACATGTTCAACCCGTAGTTAATGGTAGGACACATATGTCCCACACCTAGCGATCGACTTACTATAAGCACGCCTTTATTCTGGAAAGCTTTGTTAAATGAAATAAATTTTACATCGTATGGTACAGGGTAAAGCATTTTTTGCATAGCCCAACAGTACACATTTGGTAACTCATACCTGTTTTTTTCTCTATGTTCATTCGTGTACAACAAGCACAGCGATGTCTTGATTTTTCAAATATTGGAAGATGATCTTCAATATTCAGGAGATTCCCAGCGCCTTTTAACATAACAGTAACTTTTAAAGGGACATACATGTCCGGTTAGTAGTCAAAGGGTTAACGCACGAAAATTTTGATTAGAAAGAAGCAATCAATAGAACGGTGTGCCAGATCATTCAGAACGCAGCATTAATGCCATCAGACACAGAACAATAAGGTTACATCATTCACTCCATACACCTTCAAAAACTATTTATTCAGCTACGAGGCAAATACGATTAAACTATATAAAATCATACCATTATACATACTGTTGAAGAGTTTCAACACAGTTACACTTTCACATAACATGATTTTATTAGAATGATGCAATTAATGCAAGAGAGAGTCAGATCATTCGGAATGCAGCATTATGCCGTCAGAGACAGAGCAATATGGTTACATCATTCACTCCATGCAGCTTCAAAAATCACTGTATTAAGCCAAACGCGATCAAATATAATATTTCATCATACACATTGTTCAGGTTTAAAAGTTTACAGAAATTTACAGTTTAATGTACGACGATTTCGATTAGAAAGATGCAATTAATACAACAGAGGGTTAGATTATTAAGAATACAGCATTATGCCGTCAGACGCAGAGCAATATGGTTACATCATTCACTCTATGCAACTGAAAAAACTACTTACTTCGCTTCGAAGCAAACACGATTAAACTGTATAAAATCATACGATTATACATGCTGCTGAAAACTTTCAACATAGTTACACTTTAACATAACATGATTTTATTAGAGTGATGCAATTAATGCAAGAGAGCGTCAGATCATTCGGAATGCAGCATTATGTCGTCAGAGCAATATGGTTACATCATTCACTCCATGCATCTTCAAAAACCACTGTGTGTCAAGCAAACCCAGTCAAATATAAAATTATTCCATTATACATACTGTTCAGGGTCAAGAATTCGCACAACGTTTCAGCTTAATTGCAGATGCAATTAATACACAACAGAGGGTCAGACGATTCACAGAATGCAACATTATGCTATCGGAGACAGAGCAATACGGTTACATCATTCACTAAACGCAACTTCAAAAATTACTTATTTTGCTTCGAGGCAAACACGATTAAACTATATAAAAACACACCATTATACATACTACCGTCTTTTCCCGAAAATAAGACACTGTCTTACTTTCTTTTTTGGTCCAAAATACGCGCTAGGGCTTATTTTCGGGGGAGGGCAAAAATAAAAGTATATTTATATATTTTTATTTAATGTTTATTTTACACAGAATACAGAAATTTAAATTTATTCAATTACAGTCATGTCATCTTCTTCTGGAACATCGTCATAAATAAAATTCTGAATTATATTCTGATTTTCTTCCAAATCCTTTTCCTGTTCAATCACTGGTCCGAATCTCTCATGTCTTGCGATATAGCTATCGTTAAATGAATACTTCTTGTCTAAGTAGCCTGTTTGTAGTGCATTGGAAACATCACTATCAGTTATTTTGTCCCATGAATTTTTTACCCAATTCACAACTTCTTGTAAGCCTGGTTTTACGAAATTACCTCGATGATTTCTCACCATTCTGTTATCTTCCTCTCAGCAAGAAAGTTTTTCATGTCTTTAGCGCGGTGAGTACTGGCTGAATCCCAAACTAGTAAACCTCTATTCTGACCCTTCAACAGTAGTGGCAGCATAAAATCAATCCACTTTCTTATAACTGCTTGGGTGCACCAGACTTTTTCACTTTCAATGATATAAATTCCTGAAATACGTTGAATCTAGTCTTTTTTACCTTTAGTGATTAAAAATGGCGGTACTTTCTTGCCATCTAGACGAATCGCCAAAATACAGGTAACATGTGCACTATCGTAACCGGTAAAAGGAACGTAAATTGACGAAGAAGCCTTGCGGTGAACTGTCGTTTGAGCTCCTTGGCCTAGGAATACCGCGGTCTCACCCATAGCAATCATGTTGGAGAGTTGGTATTTCGAAAAATCGATGCCATCAACAAAAGCTTAAACGCAAGTGCACGCTTAACAACTTCATTGTCTTCCAGCTTAAACAATGTTGTTGATCTCCTTAGAGACAGTTCATATCGTTTAAGGAAGTTGTCCAACCAGTGTGACGATGCTTTAAATTCTTCTATGGATATATCAAATTCAATCGCTGTTTCAAGGGCAAATTTTTGAATATCAGCCCTGCGCACAACTAAAGCCATTGCTCTCCTGCCTGCAATCTTCCAACTCAGAAAATAACGGCTGCCGACCTGATCCAACTCTGCGTTTTTTTTTCATTTCCTTGGTCCACCAGTTGACACAGGTAATCGTAGTCTGCACGCCATTTACTAACCATACGGAGATCCAGCATCTTCTCTTTACAGAATGCTACAAGATTTACACCCCTGGAGTTTTCCACGATTCCCTTTTTGTACTCGACGGAATAGCTCACGACCTGATCCAACTCTGCGTTTTTTTTTCATTTCCTTGGTCCACCAGTTGACACAGGTAATCGTAGTCTGCACGCCATTTACTAACCATACGGAGATCCAGCATCTTCTTTTTACAGAATGCTACACGATTTACACCCCTGGAGTTTTCCACGATTCCCTTTTTGTACTCGACGGAATAGCTCTTTCGTTTTGTACTCATTTTAAATGGAGTTAAAAATTATTCAGGTTATTTTTAAATAAAATTACGTATGAGGAAATAATCAGACTTACAAGACTGAAATGAATGAACGTTGTATACCTGCACTGTCTCTCAATGTAGATTGCTGCCTTATGTTGTATTTTTAAGATAAATTCCAAGAATTAATTTGAAACGAACTGTAGAGGTAAACAATTCATTTCTCGGAATATTTTGTTTCAAACATTTCTCTGAAATACGAGTATTAGGAAAGCTAAACATATTATTACTTAATAAATCAACAGCATTTTTAACGAATTCTTTTTGTTACATTATTTTAAAAAGTTCCGACAATCACGATAGGGCTTATTTTCGGAGGATGCCTTATTTTACAAAAAGTTCCGAAAATCATAATAGGGCTTATTTTCGGAGGATGTCTTATTTTCAGAAAAAGACGGTATTGAAGAGTTTCGACATAGTTACACTTTAACATAATACGATGTGGGTTAGAATGATGCAATTAATGCAGGAGAGCGTCAGATCATTCGGAATGCAGCATTATGCCGTCAGAGACAGAGCAATATGGTTACATCATTCACTCCATGCATCTTAAAAAATCACTGTGTATTAAGGCAAACACGATCAAACATAAAATTATTCCATTATACACATTGTTCAGGTTTAAAAGTTTAGTGAAATTTACAGTTTAATGTACGACGATTTCGATTAGAAAGATGCAATTAATGCAACAGAGGGTTAGACTATTAAGAATACAGCATTATGCCGTCAGAGGCAGAGCAATATGGTCACATCATTCACTCCATGCAACTGAAAAAACTACTTACTTCGCTTCGAAGCAAACACGATTAAACTGTATAAAATCATACCATTATACATACTGCTGAAAACTTTCAACATAGTTACATTTTAACATAACATGATTTTATTAGAATGATGGAATTAATGCAAGAGAGGGTCAGATCATTCGGAATGCAGCATTATGTCCTCAGAGACAGAGCAATATGGTTACATCATTCACTCCATGCATCTTCAAAAAGCACTGTGTGTCGAGCAAACCCAATCAAATATAAAATTATTCCACTATACACACTGTTCAGGGTCAAGAATTCGCACAACGTTGCAGCTTAATTGCAGATGCAATTAATACACAACAGAGGGTCAGAGGATTCACAGAATGCAACATTATGCTATGGGAGACAGAGCAATACGGTTACATCATTCACTAAACGCAACTTCAAAAATTACTTATTTTGCTTCGGGGCAAACACGATTAAACTATATAAAATCACACCATTATACATACTATTGAAGAGTTTCGACATAGTTACACTTTAACATAATACGATGTGGGTCAGAATGATGCAATTAATGCAAGAGAGCGTCAGATCATTCGGAATGCAGCATTATGCCGTCAGAGACAGAGCAATATGGTTACATCATTCACTCCATGCAACTTAAAAAATCTACTTATTTCGCTTCGAAGCAAACACGATTAAACTGGATAAAATCATACCATCATACATGCTGCTGAAAACTTTCAACATAGTTCATTTTAACATAACATGATTTTATTAGAATGATGCAATTAATGCAAGAGAGGGTCAGATCATTCGGAATGCAGCATTATGCCCTCAGAGACAGAGCAATATGGTTACATCATTCACTCCATGCAGCTTCAAAAATCACTGTATTAAGCCAAACACGATCAAACATAATATTTCATTATACACATTGTTCAGGTTTAAAAGTTTACAGAAATTTACAGTTTAATGTACGATTTCGATTAGAAAGATGCAATTAATGCAACAGAGGGTTAGACTATTTAGAATACAGCATTATGCCGTCAGAGGCAGAGCAATATGGTCACATCATTCACTCCATGCAACTTCGCTTCGAAGCAAACACGATTAAACTGTATAAAATCATACCATTATATATACTGCTGAAAACTTTCAACATAGTTACATTTTAACATAACATGATTTTATTAGAATGATGGAATTAATGCAAGAGAGGGTCAGATCATTCGGAATGCAGCATTATGTCCTCAGAGACAGAGCAATATGGTTACAGCATTCACTCCATGCATCTTCAGAAAAGCACTGTGTGTCGAGCAAACCCAATCAAGTATAAAATTAGTCCACTATACACACTATTCAGATTCAAGAATTCGTACAACGTTGCAGCTTAATTGCAGATGCAATTAATACACAACAGAGGGTCAGAGGATTCACAGAATGCAACATTATGCTATCGGAGACGGAGGAATATGGTTACATCATTCACTCCATGCAACTTCAAAATCTACTTATTTTGCTTTGAGGCAAACACGATTAAACTATATAAAATCACACCATTATACATACTATTGAAGAGTTTCGACATAGTTACACTTTAACATAATACGATGTGGGTTAGAATGATGCAATTAATGCAATAGAGGGTCAGATCATTCCGAATGCAGCATTATGCCGTCAGAGACAGAGCAATATGGTTATATCATTCACTGCATGCATCTTAAAAAATCACTGTGTATTAAGTCAAACACGATCAAGCATAAAATTATTCCATTATACACAGGTTTAAAAGTTTACAGAAATTTACAGTTTAATGTACGACGATTTCGATTAGAAAGATGCAATTAATACAACAGAGGGTTAGATTATTAAGAATACAGCATTATGCCGTCAGAGGCAGAGCAATATGGTTACATCATTCACTCCATGCAACTGAAAAAACTACTTACTTCGCTTCGAAGCAAACACGATTAAACTGTATAAAATCATACCATTATACATACTGCTGAAAACTTTCGATATAGTTACATTTTAACATAACATGATTTTATTAGAATGATGGAATTAATGCAAGAGAGGGTCAGATCATTCGGAATGCAGCATTATGCCCTCAGAGACAGAGCAATATGGTTACATCATTCACTCCATGCAGCTTCAAAAATCACTGTATTAAGCCAAACACGATCAAACATAATATTTCATTATACACATTGTTCAGGTTTAAAAGTTTACAGAAATTCACAGTTTAATGTACGACGATTTCGATTAGAAAGATGCAATTAATACAACACAGGGTTAGATTATTAAGAATGCAGCATTATGCCAGCAGAGACACAGCAATATGGTTACATCATTCATTCTACGCAACTTCAAACACTATTTTGCTTCCAGGTAAACACAATTAAGCTGGTATATAAAAGCATACTATGACACGTGTTGCATACATACTTCACCACGTGACACGTATTGAAAGACATTCTACGTGGTTACATTTTAATGTAACAGGATTTGGGTTACAATGATGCAATTAATGCAACAGTGTCAGATCATTCGGAATAGAGCAACAGGGTTATTTCATCCGCTCCATGCAGCCTCAAAAATCCTTGTGTTTCGAGGCAAACAAAACCAAGCGCAAAAATATTCCATTATACATATTGTTTAGGTTCAAGTCTTCACACGGTTACAGATTTAATGTACGACATCTTGATTAGAAAGAAGTATTTATAGAACAGACAAATTAGGAATGCAGCGTTATGGCATCAGAGACAGAGCAATATGGTTACATTATTCACTCCGTGCAACTTGGAAAACTACTGATTTTGTTTCGAGGGAAACAGGATTAAATTAATAAATAAAATCATACCAATATACGAACTTTTAAAGGGTTTCCACATGCTTACTTTTTAATATGCGACGATTTGGGTTATAATGATGCAGTTAATGCAACAGAGCGTCAGTCAATGCGGAATGCAGCATTATACCCTCAGAGACAGAGCAATATCTTTACATCATTCACTTCATGCAGTTTCTAAAACCACATACAATGTTTTGAGACAAACACGATTAAACTACGTAAAATTGCACTATTATACATGCTGTTCAGGTTGAATTTGCGTATAGTTGCAATTTAATATACGACAGTTTTGGTTAGAAATGCAACACAGTATCAGATTTTTTGGAATGCAGCATTATGCCATCAGAGACAGAGCAATATGGTTGCATCATTCACTCCATGTAGCATCAAAAAATCGCATTTTATATTCTGAACCAAATATGACTAAATAATACAAAATTATTCCCATTATACTCTCTTTTGCAAAAAAATCGAAACAGTATGAAGGAAGTGGTTGTTTTTGATGAAATTGAATATTTGTGTAGCTCTTACACAGCTAATAAAATGATTAAAAAAACAATGGTCATAGTACCTGTTCACGGCTCACAATCATCCATTGAGTGTTCAAATTAGTAGTTTGCCGAACCACCCCTGGCGGCAATGCATGCTGGAATTCCTCTAGGCAAGGAGTTGTATAGGTTCCTCATGCCATTCTGTCAGGCATTGATCAATTGTCGCTCCAGATCTGCGATATTTTATGGTGCCCGAATCTGGCGGCTTACATCCAGACATGGTCGATTGGTGAAAGGTCTGGTGACTTTGCTGGCCAAGGAAGAGTATGAACCGCACAGAGACAATCCAGTGATATGCGAGTGGTATGTGGCCTGGCATTATCTTGTTGGAAAATGGCCCCAGGATGACGTGTCATGAAGGGTAATGCAACCAGCCGCAGGATGGTATCAACATATCGTTGAGCTGTTAAAGATGTACGAAGGATGACTAAAGATGACCTGCTGTCATAAGAAATAGCGCCCCACACCATCACACTAGGGGTTATGGCTGTATGCCTTTGTAAACCGTCCTCTCCAGACACGAACACAGTGGTCATCTGCTTCAAGAGTGAAGCGCGATTCATCGCTGAACACTATACGATGCCAGTCTGATAGCAACTGTGATGATCGGCTGCGACACCACTCCAGACGACTCCGCCGATGTTGTGGGGTCAAAGGCAAACGTCTTAAAGGACTCTGAGCGTAACATCGCCTCACACAAGCGCCGTGAGATGGTGGACGGTACAACGGAAGTTTAGAAGTGGTTGTAATGCGTTGAATAGTCGACAATGATACCGCTGGGGAGGTTCGGGCCTGGCGAACAATTATCCTACCTTGCCTCGCATTTGTGCTTCTTGGCCTTCCAGAGCCTTTATTTCCTCGACAATTTCCTTGTAGCAACCACTGCTGCCAACATCTTTGCACAGCAGTGTCTGTACGCTGCAATTAGCGGCCTATTGCTCAGTATGACCACCCAGCTTCACACAGCTCCACAATGCGATCACGTTAGATGGCTGTAAGGTCTTCGATATCGTCGTAATAGCATCTTTAGTTGCTTCTTTACGGAATTACAATGGCAGCAACAAAAAAAAAAAAGACAAATTTTCCGCTTCTGTTACTGGTTTTGTACTTTGGGAATTGCAATCGCTATGATCGCAATTCCTGTTCATTTGCCTTGAAATTTCGATCATTTGCATGTTCGATCAAGATGCTTTTGCGTACCAAATTTCGCCACGATCACAAAAATCCTTCTTGGTGCTTCGAATTTGTTGCAAAAGAGTGCATATTCTACTCAGGATCAAGAATTTGCATAGGTTACATTTTAATATAAAATTATTTTTAGTCAAACAGATATAATTTAAATATTAGTGTCAGATCATTCAGAATGCAGCACTACGCCTCCAGACATATAATAGTATGGTTATCTCATTAACTAACTCCATGTAATTTCAAGTGTCAAATAAGCATGTTTCAAGGAGTGGAAGCATTTATAAAATTACAATAAAATGGTTATATCATTAACTAACTCCATGCAGTTTCAAAGGTCAAATAAGCATGCTTCAAGGAATAGAAGCATTTAAACAATATAAAATTTTTCAGTTATAGAGTCAACCTAGGTTTAACAGTTACTTTTTAATACGATTTTTACCAGGAATAGTACGTACTAACTACAGGTAACAGTCTGGGTTATTTTTTCCAAATGCAGCAAATCAAACAAACACAAAAATTATAAGGTATTTCTCCCGCCTTCTTCGCATGCCTTTGTGGTGTAGTGGTCTGCATGCTCGACGCGTAACCGAGAGGTCCGTGGTTCGATTACCGGCGAAGGCGTTGCTTATTTTTCACCTCTCCTGCTTCCTAATAACCTAATGTCTCTACAAAATGACCGATTAAATTATATAATAACATTCTCGTGTATAAAGTGCCTTTTTAATCACTATGCCATTTCAGCAGCTTTTTAATGCAATTTGAAAAATATTTGTTAGGACGCGGGGACCTCAACCTAACCAGAACGCCACACGTCTCTCCCACACACCAATAACACCCAACTCCGATGGAATGGTTTTGAAACAAAAGGGTCGTTACGTATGTTACGTTACTACAAAAGCCGGAAAGATGATATGCCTTAATTAATTTTGTGGTTCTAAATACGTGAGCTGTTTTCCAAACTTCTAGGAATTTACTATATTTTTTTTTTATTTCGTCAATTTTCATGAATATTACATACAGTGCAGTTTTTCAATTTAATCCCTATTTAGTTGAATACACTTATCCGTCTTCATAGAATGTTTTTGAAATCACCTCAAAGCACATACTTAATGGCTTGGTTTAACTTTCAAATCGAACACCCCGTCAAGGCTTTTCCGTATGCGGGAACAGAATACTCTTGGCAGACGCTGAGGAATTTCTGGAATTTTCACTAAAAAAAGAATGCAGTGCTACGAAAGGGGGCATTGTTACCAATTTTGTATATAAGTAACTAATTTTAGTGAAATTATACGTAAAAGTGTAGTATCTCTCGTATAATGAATGTAACATGAAAGGCCTCGAGTGTGAATCTTTGCCGAAAAAAATAAGGTTACACGGGCAAGTCCATTTAACACTAAGATAAATGACTTTTGTTCGCCCAGTTTGGAGAGACATCACCAAAGTCTCCAAACGTGGCGACATTTTGGTCCAATTCCTGCATAACTGTAATTGGGCCCTCCCTATGTAACTTAAAGGAATTTCGAGAAATCAAAGGTACTGGAAATTTCTCGGCAGCTGGGATAAACTCTATAAAACCAGAGGGAGCATCAATTCTCGGTTTAGTTCAGAGTTTAGCTTAGAGTATTGAAAGTACTGAAAGAACACTGTGCCAGCTTACGCACCGAGGTATTTTATATTGTTTTCTGTTCTTAGTAATTAGTTAATCATTTCTATTTGATTTGTCCAAAGCTAGAATTTCATTCGCATGCGGCTAAACGTTTATTCATGAACATGCAATGCTTGCCGACGTAAGTTCTGGCCAGGAGCTATCAACAATTTTACAGTTTTCATCTACTGAAAATGACGCCAAAAATATAGTACAAACTGGAAAAGCATTTGGCGGCGAAAAAATATTCAGATATGGAAGAAGAAATCAAAGAATTAATTGAAAAATAACGAATGAAGAATTGGATGATCTTACATTAGCCGATGCAATGATAATGAGGAAAGATGGAGCGCCGCCTTTGACTTCCAGGAAGTTAAGCGAATTGTAAAAAAAAAAGGCACAGGAACTGTGTGATTTTGCAATGGAGATTGACCCAAATGACGATAAAAGAGGATCTTTTATGAAAGGCATTGAAAATGCTGCGAAACTTTCAGAGTTATGTCACTTATTGGCCCAAGCAAAATTTACAAGCTTTTTTTTTTAAAAAAATAAATACATCCACGTAATAAAAATCTTTTCAATTAATACACTTTTCCATTTTAATTACAGCAAGCAAAATTCAGGTTTGCTTTACTTTCATACTTTCACATAATACATACTTTCACATTCTGAATTACACCTAACGCATTTTCTCTACAGAAAGTTAACTTTGGGTAACGCGATTTCGCTGTACGTGCATGATATTTAATTTAAATTTACATTTATTTTCTCTCTAAAATCTAAATTTTTCTTGCACTTGCAAGAAAAGTCTTTTGGTTACACTTCACAATTGAAACGCATTGAGAGCTAAATGTTAAATTTTCGAACTGACATTTTTTCAAATAATTCTAATATGTGAACTAATCACTCGATAACTTGCTTAAACTAAAAACCTTCTATATTTCTAGAGAAGACTTTTCAAGTGGGACAAAATGTGAGAATAAATAATGGCAACCCTCTTAGTTTTATTTATTAAATTTTTCTTCGACACATGCAAGAAAAATACATATAACTTCCCTTATTTCTTTTCAGAACATGAAACATGAGTATATTTAGATTCTGATGAAGTTTGTAGCCTTGGAGAAAAACTTAAAATCTATCTTCATTACAGACTGTAGATGCTTATTACTTACTCAATCGGGTTTTCTTCTCTCATTAATTTTCAGCTGCGGAAAAAAAAGCTATTCATATATAAATGCATTCCCTAACAAAGTGATTATTCTTCCTGCAAAAATTTGTAATTTCGGGTATTTATCCCTTTAAATTACTTCAGTTAATCAAATCTGTACCTTAGCATCATGGAATAACATTTGTATCAGAATGTAAATTTAATAGCTCCATTTGTAGGTTTTCTGATTCGGTATTCAAGTTCGTTTTATTAGCAACGAAAATAATGTAAAATTCGACTAAATCATTAAAATCAATACACCTTTCTTCAAATTCTTGTAAAAATGCCACTTTCTTCGCATAATTTTGGAATTTTTTCATCTGAAATATTAGGGCAGGATTTTAAGATGTAAGAAATAAAAAGAAATATTTTGAGTCAAATTGTGTTTCCCGAATTTATAAATTAACTTCGAAAGGCATTTAAGGTACATGCCAATCATAAATTTACATCACACTAGCATACATGTAACATCATACAAGCATGCATATCAATGAGCTAATTCTTTCCTTTATTTACAAAATTTAAATGTTAACAAGAAATGCTTGATCTGTTACCCATATAACTCATCGATAGTTTAATTTATTTACTTATTTATTTATTTTTTTGCCGTGAAGAATTTTATTCCATTTATTTCACTATTTTAATGCAGCTTCTCGACATAACGACTTCACCTCTTTATAATAAATAATTTCTCTGCACTTGGTTCCAATGTCTTCAAGCAAGATTCAGGGCTCTCCGAGGATAAAGTTTACTGTTTCAATAACCTTATCTACCTGCAAACTTTCGACACCGTATTTACACAAAATGTATCGCTAAAACGCATTCGCGATCCGCATAAAATTGTTCATGCTTTCCACAGGCCGCCAAGTTGAGACCACTGACATGTTACATCATTATCCAGAATTCTGTTGTTCACAAACCGGTAAGTCAATAAAAAAACTTCTACGTAAACTGAAGTTATACGTGAATTCAAAAGAGATAATTGTTCATACTACATTAAAGTAAAACCAGAAAAACAGCTATTATTTCTCCATAATGATGTATTTAGCCTGTGATGTCTAATTTACATATTTAAATAGAATTTTATTAACATTTTCTTAAACGAAAATTGAGGACAACCACTAGGGGGGGAGACTTATCAGCAAATGGGAATTAAATAAATTGCTTGTTTCAGGTAGATAAAATCGTCTATAAACCTCGAAGTACGTTGCAAATCCAAAAAGTGTTGGAGACATCGATATACTGATTTAGCACGCCTATCAAAAAGATACTCCGAGGAAAATGAGTTCGTTAACAGTCACTGGTACGAAACAGGTAGTGAAGCAATGGCTCAAAAGTTGGTCAGCCCAGAGTCGAATTTTGCACCATACAGTTCAAGTCAAGTAATCAATCGCACAGGCAACTCTTCACTGAAATGTTTCGAAGTTTTCTAAAAAGGAGGGAATTAAAAGTTGATCAAAGGGGAACTCCATATTTTCAGTTACAAAAGATTTTTAGTTTTTTAATTTTCGAAATATGAGCTTGGAATACCTCAAATATGATCACTAGTTGCGCGTGCTTGCTTGTATTTATACTCGTATGTACGAAATATTTTTCCTTTAGAATAATCCTCTTCGTTACAGAATTTAACAACGAGTTGAATAGCGTCGGATCGTTCGATGCGGGTTTACCTAACAGATTACGTAGATGATCCTTTGCGCAAAGATTACCTGTTCTAAAGCAAAGTTTGAAGAAGCTTGTCGGTCAGAAGTTTTCACCTACGAAGTCCATTCATTACCCAAACGCTAACATAGTACTAATATTGAATGTGGTGGGAGCTTGTTATAAAATAATCCTACTAAGTCATATTCCAAGAATCATATGTAATACTAGAACTATCCGCATTGACTTTAAGTTTCATCTTATCTACTAGTAAAATAGAGCTTCGAAGAACGTTTATCATTATTTGTAATTTAAATGACACGTAGCCAAAAAAGCTTACAGTTACAAATTTTTTTAATGTGCCACTGTCATTCAGAACTGCCATCTCTATCGAAGCAGTGTTTAGTGTTCCTAGCTACTATATTGTTCAAATCTCAAAGAGGGCTTGGACGTTTGTCAGTGTATTGTGTCTGTGCGGCAACGGGCCACACAAAATACGTGGCCAACCGGAAGTTCTCTCCAGGAAGAGGGTTAGGAGACCCTCAGATAGCCCACCGGGATGGTCTTCATCAAAACTGGGGCGGAAATTAATAGCTAGTCATTGCTGGGAATACTTAATTTACCTTCGGCACGCGTGCTAGCCTTGCTTGTACCTGTCATTTTTAACTTACAAAAAATAACTACTTAGAATATTTCATGCAAATAGGCGGCATTCTGAGTTAGTAATTTTCATAAGCACTTAAAACAAATATGAATCGTTCTAATATTTTCACAATATACGATTCAGCAATTCGTACGCAACAAGAAACAAAGAGGTACAGAGAAGAATACATAGTTAAATATATTTTACTATGACTATATTTTCAAATCAGATTACGTTCTAGAAATCGTAATCATGTTTACAAAAAACATTTTTTGTTAGATATCAGATCAGTGAAATTGATTTTTAAAGCTAAAGAAATATAAAAGTTCAACGGGCAAGTGCTCAATTAAATGTTCCTGAAAATGCATCGGGACATTCGATCCCGTTACGCTGCTTCTACATTAGCGGTGGAAAAATGAGAACCCAACTGACAGCGTAAATAAGACAAGAAATACTTAATATAAATTTCACAGAAAAACTGCTTGTTATAAATTAGATGAAAATGCCAGAATAATTTCCGTCGAGGGACTATCAGCACTGGGATGAACAATGAAATTACTAAATCGCCTTTTTAACGAATTTTGGAACATACTATATCCAAATCTATATAATTAACAGCAATGAACAGAAAATAAATTAGCATGTACTTTTAAAGTACAATAAATATTCAGCATAAATCTGAATAAAAGCACCTCTAAATTTAGATAATGTTAATGCAACATGAAAAATTCAAAATCCGTAATTCTGACAGGTTTGATTCCTTAGTTTTACCTACCAGACATTTTTGTAATTTTTGACTAAAAAATACACCAGTTTGTGCAACAATCTATCTATTCCCCATTGGCAACAGTTCTACGCGGATGTGATGGCCTAATAATACCTAAGTTTTAAAAAAAAATCCCACACAATTATAAATAACAGCAAACAATTTAAACCCTTTTAAACCTGGATTTTCTGTTAAGCGCCAAAAAAAAAGCCCACAAAATATTGTTGATATATGTTAGAATCATTACAAAGTTTTAACAAGCCCTTGCAACACTTAAAACCAAATTACCAAATCTTACTATTTAAATAATATTCCACAAACAATGTTCAAAAGCAAATATCCACAAAATGAGTTGGAAAACACGTGCAAACAAAGTCGCTACATGATACCTCTAACGGTGATTAGTAAAAACAATCTCTTTTCCAATAAAACGACCACTATACAGGGTGTCTCAAAACGTCGTTGCGAAACTTGACATACTGGTCCGTCATACCATAACAAACAAGATTTACACAAGAACTTGTGTCCGAACGAGGCCAGAGGTTCGCTGGCTCATGGGAGAATGAGAAGTGGCATCAATTCAGACAAGGACGTTTCAAGTGAAAGAAGAATCGGTTTACTAAATCAGAACTTGTCGATATGCGCAACTTGTATGATGCAGCGGACCAGTCGCATGGCCACCGCAATCCTCGACCTGACTCCCTTGGATTTCTACCTGTGGGGATATATGAAGTCCACGGTATACGAAACGCCCGTAACATCGGACATGGAGCTCGTCGCCAGGATAGTGGAAGCGACAGCACGTGTCCGTGACAAACCTGCCTCTTTGGACTTACTTACTTTCTCCCCTCTACGCCAGCGAACTTTGCCCTCTAGCGGTTACCGTCTGCATTTTCGGACACAAGTTCCTATGTAAATCTTGTTTGTTACGGTATGAAAGACCTTGTTTGCTATAGTATAGGTCATCCAGAAATTATGTGGTTTTTTGATGAGCGCTTTTGATAATAACAGGTAAAGAACATGGGGTTATAAGACCTTGTCTACATTTGACCAATTGCAGAATCTCCATTAAAAATATCCAGCTCGGTGAGCCTGTTTTGAATAATTCTACCCCAAACCACAAATCAGTGTCGTGATAACAAGATCTTTCATACACAGAAGGAATACAAAAGCATGTTTCTTACATCAAAAGAATACAAGTTATGTGTTTCTCCTTCCCCTCCGGATCAAAACACGTCTAGAGTCACAATAAGAAATCATCAGTTACAGTGCACAGTCTCATTCCTCTTGCTACATTAAACATGACACCAGCTTAAACTGAAAACCAGCCCCTTTGGGAGATGAAAAAAAATAGAATAATCATTGGCTATGTCATATAAATTCCATTTTCGAGAAGCCTTCGTGCTGTAGTAGTGCGGCTGATTCAAATTCCAGCGTGAATCAAAATCAACTTTTTTGTAGTCGCATTACGGTTTCTTTGAGACAGTAATGCCAGAAAACGATATTCGGATGCAGTTTATGTTCTTGACTTTTCTTGATCAAGCTATCTTCTAACTCATTCATTGCTTAAAACGGATCTTGCATAAATTCCTTCTCCAAGGTTATAGAGTCAGCCTACAGCTTTCAAAAAACCTAGCATGATAAATGTGCAATGCCCTTTCACCTGGACTCGAACCTGGGCCTCTCAAGCCGCGTGTGCTACCGTTACACCACGAAGGCATACTGGAAGGAAGGGGGAAATATTTTATATACTCCTGGACGAAGCCAGAGGAAACTCCGGTGGAAATCCGTAGCGGTTCTGACGTGATACTCCCTCTTTTAAAGTGTGACTGTGGATTAGGAGACCCATTCGCCAAATCCTGGTGGTGACGAACTATTGTCTACCAGCTTATACTTCGGGCGCCATTGAAGAGTCAATTAGTTTTTTTATTAGTATTATTTATTATGCAGGAGATGTGAAAAATGTGCAATGCCCTCGCCGAGACTCGAACCTGGACCTTCACGAATACACACCAAGTGTGCTACAGTTACATCACGAAGGCATGCTGGAAGGAGGAGGTAGAATATACTTTATAAGATCTGAAGCCGAATTTCTCGTAGTCGAAGGTTTCTTTGAGTCAATAATGCCAGAAAACGGTCTTCGGATGCAGATGTTCTTGGTTGCTCTGGATTAGGTTATCTTCTAACCGATTCACTGCTTAAAAAGCGGTTCGAAGTTCTTGATAAGACGCTTTCAGGGATATTCAGGTCCTTTATTAGCTCCATTTGTGTTTTACTCCCGTCTCTCCAATTTTTAAAATTATGCCACTTTTGCCTTTCCTTGAGTGACGTATTTGAATCATAACTAATAAACCACATTAAAAAACACTACAAATTCCAAAATGAAATTGCACAAAAATCCCAATCTTCTCTTAAGTTGCAGGTAATTAAAAAAAAATAACATGCTTACATACTGGTTGAAAACTTTAGCCAGGGAGCATATTTTTAAGACTGCCCTTTAATTTTGATCACAATAGTTATCATTGTTTTAATTAAATTATCATGGTATTTAAATATTTTTAATTCATTCAGTTGTTGCTTATTATGCATTTAACTATATTTACATATGAATTACCTAGAAACTTGCAAACGTTGAGAAATTAAAGACGAAACCAACTAACGAGTTGTGCGCAGTACAAATCATCAAGTAGGTTTACCCAAACTCCTATGCTAAATATCCTTTTGCGTAAAGAGTTTAAAATTTTGCCCGATTTCATTCTGACATTGTATTTTAAACTGAATTTTCAGCTAAACGCAAATTGAGCGTGTCAGGGGGAAGGTGAACATTTGTTTGCATTGGCAATCATCTGTCTTACATAATAACTACGCCTTAAGGTAATTTCTTTTAAGAATGCCTCCTAGAAAATACAGCACTGAAGAGAAGAGAAAAGGAACTAAAGCTGCAGAAAAACGGCTTTCTCGACAAAAAGAAACCACTGAGCAAAGAAAGAAATGTACCGCCAATGGTTTCCTTCATTGCACTCTACTTTAAGCAATTAAGCAAGTAGAAGGGGGAAACCCCGTGGGGCAGTAAGCAAAGGGGCGTCCTCGCCGCCTGCCCTGGGTAATTCAGTTTGAATTAGCAGATACCTTTGCACAAATAATTTTAATTACAATTTATAATATCTAGAACAGCGGCCATTTCGTACGACCGCCGGGTTTTCTAGTTACATATAACAGATTTAATTTATAGCACGAATTATATGTGACCAACAACAAAAATATTTATTATTAAAATCACAATATTTCACATGTTAAACAGATTAGTGAGCAGAGTGGAGCATCAGAATTTGTTAGAAAAATCATTGCTATTCAGAGACAGAGCAATAGGTCACATCATACACTCCATGCACTTTAACAATTTAGAATAAATTTTTGCATTTGAATTATAATCATGCAAGGATATAATTATTAATTCTGGATTTAGATTTCTTTGCATCAGGACAAATCTATCATGCAGCAGTGCCATTTAATTTATATACATTCACATGCTGGAAAATTCCATTTTGCTAATATTTGTATATGTATAAAGAAGTCTTGGAGGGTTAAACGAACGTTCTAATCAGTATCAAATAATCAGATCAAAAACAATAAATATCTAATCAGAACAGATTAGTACCAAAAGTTTGCAAAATAAATCATCAGAGAGCGCAACATAATTGCATCACTCAGATAAGCAGACGGAAAAACATTTAGTTTTTGTAAATTTTAGTATCAGCCATTACCATAAACAGAAAATTCTTTTCATAATGGTAATATACGAGCATAATAAAAAATACTTCTTTTGAATCATAATTCTTTGTTTTATTGATACCATTTTCATTAATAAAAGCTGGTCTGCTCATTTTCCCTCAACAGAAAAAAAAAAAAAGGAGCTGAGGTAGATGTTACCGGCAAAGCATGAACTTCGGCATTCTGTAGAATGCTAATTTTATAGAATCCCGAAAACTGGCCGGCAATGTATGAAATGACTAAACATTTCACACACTGCCTAGAAATTTTATTAGAAAGCCAAAATGACAAGCCGGCATCCAGCAAATACATCTGCGATTCTTTTCGAATAACCGAAAATACTGGCCAGAAGTTTGAAAATGACGCAAAAAAGACAAAATGACTGTTAAGAAGGAACCACTCGACTACTGGTTGCTGAATCGCTATGATGTGATGTTTGTGGAAAATAAAAGAAAACTTAACATTTTTCCTGTTAAAGAAAACCGTCAGTTATTTCACGTACTTCATGAAATTCATTTGGCTGTTAGGCACGGAGGCCGTGACATAATGTTGAAAGGACTTTCGACCAAATACAAAAATGTTAGATGTAATAATAGTAAACTGTACATTCACCTTTGTAAGCCCTGCCAGAAAATAAAAAAAAGGTATTGAAAAGAGCGTTATTGCGAAACCAACGATTTTTCAGATTTCCGTTCTCAAGTAGATCTTATTGATTTCCAGTCAGAAAAAGAATACAAATTTATTACGGTATACCAAGATCATCTCACGATTTTTTTTTAACGTATTTAGAATAAAAGATTTTTAATGGCAGTCTTTCCTTATTTTTTCAAAATAACATTTGTATTTTTTAGGAATGAACGTCTCTTAAATAATAACTTATGATCTTTTTTTCATACTTTACCTAAAGCGCATTTGTCATTCTATAAAATGCCTAGATATTATATACAATGCCTAGGTAAAATATATAATAATTCTCATATTTCATACTTTGCCTAAAAACGCCAAGCATTCTACAGAATGCCGGCGCTTCATACATTGCGGTAACATGACACCACATGACTTCCTCGTACGGAAATTAAATATTAAATTATATACATTTTTTGCTGCACTTCATTTAAACTTATTTCATCGAATTATTCTAGCCGATCTATTAAAGCAAATTGAAAATGACATCAAAATAGCAAATTTTCAAATTAAGTATCCTGATCAATTTTTATCGTAAGGCAGTCAAACTTCTTTTAATTTGATTTTTTCATAAGGACTATAAAACGTTTAGGTTTGTACCAGTGGAAAATTATTTATTTTTTAGATTTGACAGTGGCAAAACATTTGTCAATTAAAACACTTCTGTAGTTGAAAATATATGATTATGACCAACGATTGCGAAAATAAAGGACGAGTAAAGACACTTAGACCGGATAAGAGGGTGGGTATATAGTATATACGTTTGGTTCTGCCGACTGCCAATAAAAAGGGAGGCGCATAGCTAGTTGTTACAGCAGTCCAATGTACAAAATTTACACGTTCTTAACGGCTAATCGCTTTTGAGTTACGCGACATGCTTTACTTCGTACAAGGAAGTATCGTTTAGAATGTTGGAGAAC
The DNA here is from genome assembly GCA_000611955.2 of Stegodyphus mimosarum. NCBI lineage: Eukaryota > Metazoa > Arthropoda > Arachnida > Araneae > Eresidae > Stegodyphus > Stegodyphus mimosarum. The sequence goes on from KK117826.1 coordinate 160,225, forward strand.
ACAGCGATACTCAACACATCATTTTCAATGTCAGCCGGATAATTAATCAGCCGGATTTTTAATGTTAGCCGGATAAAACCTGACGATTTTTGCGAGAAAAACGGCAGACTTTTCACGTTGTGCGGCGATGCTATTTAAAAAAAACTAACTCACTTAACTTCGTTTTATAATGCATGATTCGCGTTACTGAAATATTTGTAATACCATTCTGATGCAAAGAATATTAGTATTTAACTAAGCGTTACGCTCCTTCGCTAAGAGAATTTTATTTTTTAATTTTCTTACACTTTATACAGAGAAAATCTCGAGTGCGGCAGAAAAGCTTTTATTTACACTGCTGGCCACCCAAATTGCAACACCAAGAAAGACAAGAGATATCAGAACAAAATTTATTTAGTAGATAACATGTTGACCAAGTATCAAATGATTAAATTTATAGACTAAAAGTAAAAAATGATTAAATTTATAAATTTAATTTATAATTTATGTGAAGTGTGATTCCTTCCAGAATCAGTAGCCATAGTAGCCACCATTGTTGGAGATCAGCGCTGCCACACGCCTCGGCATTGATTCAAAGAGACTTTGGATGTGTTCTTGGGGTACAGCAGACCAAGCAGCTTCCACACGTTGCCAAAGTTGATCTGGTATAGCAGCTTGGTATGTAATCTGGGTCAATCGTTCAACAACCATGGACCGCATATTTTCTATCGGCGAAAGATCCGGAAAGCGAGCCGGCCAGGCAAGCAATTCAATCTGGCGATTGACGAAGAATCCTTGGGCAATGCGTGCCACATGTGGTCGCGCATTATCCTGTTCAAATATGGCTGTGGGCAAGCCCTGAACGTAAGGAAGGACAACTGGCTCCAACACCTCGGAGATGTAGCGCTGGCTGTTTAAAGTACCTGCAATGCGTACTACAGAAGTGCGAGAGTGACATCCAGTACCGCTCCATATCATAATACGCGGTGCAGGACCAGTGTGGCGGTGCATAACGCAGCTGTTCAGCATCCTCTCTCCAAGGTGTCTCCAGAATTGAATCCGACCATCAGAGTGTTGCAGAGAGAAGCGTGACTCGTCAGTAAAGACAATTTCATTCCATTCTGCCGTCCACATCTTTCTTCCATCGCACCATTCGCGGCGGAGACGTCTGTGGTTCTGCGTTAAGGGTAGACGAAGCAATGGACGTCTTGCCGATAGACTACTCTGTTGTAAACGGTACGCGCAGACACTGGATGATGCGTTATAGACAATGTGCTATGCTATGGTTCGTGATGTGACTGAGCGATCCGTCACTGCCATGCGCACAATGTTCATGTCATCACGTGAAGTGGTGCACTGAGGTGGATGCGATCGAACACGTCGGTCCGTCGTACCCTCCTGCACCCAACAGTCACATATCCGCATTACAGTTGCTGGGTTTCGTCCAACAAGACTACCGATTTCCCTGAAAGATAATCCACACTCTCGGTAGGCCACTAACCTTCCTCTGTCGAACTCGGACACTTGATCAAACGATGATCGCTGTTTACTACGAGGCATAGTTGATTTTTTGGGGGGAGGGAATCACAAGAAAAACACAATTGCTGAACTTGAAATCGTCGAAAACTCCAAGCCTTAAATAGCGCTTTGAAGTGGCGCCACAGGCGAACGTGATGTGCGTCTGCGCTGAAATTCTAATCATTTGCATATCTCACCTCCGCAAATGCATATTGTAAATTTCATGTTATTTGCATGCTTCCTTCAGGGTGTTGCATTTACAGTGGCCAGCAGTGTAATAAAGTACTTTTAAAAGGGATGAAAATAAAATTAATAATTTTAAAAAATCTGAAAGCTTTCAGATTTTATATTACGCCCAAAGGTTCGTTTTCTAATGTTTAGTGTGTTACATTTATTTATTAAATACCGTGTTCTTCGCTCTTAAACCATGAAATTCAATTCAACAGCAATACCACATAATATTTGAAAAAAGTATATCTTTACAATTTCCGATAGACAGTCTTGTGCTTTGGAGATAAAAATATTTTATTCTGTCAACTGCTCGCTTTGAAACCTTTGAGTTTCATAATCAAAAATTCGTTAAAGTTTTACAAAATATAAAATAGATAATAAAATAAATTTTAAATTCGAGCTTCCAGATGCCCATATTCGAGTGAAGGACTACGTTATTCAAAATTTAATGTCTCCATGTACCTTTTTTACCCACAATGCGAGAAATATATACACAATCATACAGATTCTTCATTATTTAATTTCTTTAAATATAATGCAGGGCTCTTAATATTTGGTGGCAACAATTTGAAAAGTGAAATGCCGTTTTATAGCGAACCAACGCAAAATGTCGAAACGACATTAATAACCATTTGGACTAATACACATCCTACTTGTACGGATAACTTAGTAATACACCTTATATTGAAGTAAAATAAAATTAAATATAAACTGATTAAACCTTGCTTGAATCTTCATATAAAAATCTACAAATATCTACAGTAGAAACAGTCAAATGAAATTTCATATGAAAAAAGGCCAATAAAATATAAGAATGGGTTTGGTTTATTTGACTATCGAAAAGCACTCGAGGGCTATCTGCTTAAGAAATGTGATGCCTTCGTGAAGAACTTTCTAAGGGAAACTGGCTATTATACAGGTTACACATGGGGAAAACCACGAAAAAGCCCATGCAACCAGCCCGTTCGCAGGGATTCGAACCCAGACCGAACCAGTGTTCAGCGACTTCATCGCTTGGCCGCTGGTAGCTATAATAAGAATAAAATACTATTCAGATAAAATGAAATTTAACAAGAAAGATTGTTCTGAAAGATCACAAAATGTGAGGGAATGGAATCTGCACAATTTAAGTTTAATTAATTCAAAAATTTCAACATTTTCCTTAGTAAAGGTTCAAAATTAAAAATAGGGCGATTCGGTGATCTATCGGAAGGCCGGGAGATATAATGAAAAACCGGAAGAGTTGGCAGCCATGCTTTTAAAAGAATATTCTTTCTACCATTCAAAAGGTATAAAAATTTGTTACTACTAGCGGAAGTACCCACAGCCAGTTAAGTTAGATTGAAAGTAACGTATCTAATAACAGAGAGAACGATACCGCTGTAATCCTTCTCTTATAACGATGCAAAAATACGATTCATAGTCATACATTTTTCAGTCTCATGCGATATGGAACCCACATACAAAATTTAAAATAAACTAATTATATCAGCATCATATCAGCAGAAATGGTACGCAGTTTTCAATGATTTTCGTCTTTGGTGGTAAAAGCTCAAGTTCCATGCAATATTTCACCTATATTCAACTTTAGTCGATTAAACGTGGCAAAAAATTGATCAGAAATCAATAACGTGAAGAAACAAACACACAAACAGACGTTCTTCTTTATATATACAGATTTTGTAAAACTTAAAAAATTTTCATTAAACAAATTCTACGATTTGAAAAGCGAGTAGCAGCAACACTTTTACAAAAGCATTTTTATCTCCAACGCGCCAGACAGTTGCCACTCGAAAATATGAGTGCGAAAATTAACGTTTTCAGAGTTTTTAATTAAGATATCAGCTGATTAAAGTCGTATGAAAATGGGAACAGTCGAAATGGCTTCCCATGAATTTTTGGAATCGGGAATAATGTATTTAATGTTTAGCAATGCTATTTTTATTTGATTGTGACAAATTTTTTTTATTAACAAACTCTACGATTTGAAATCGAGCAGTGGCAACACTACTACTCGAAATAAAGCAGATATTTACCTGTAGCACGTGAGACTGTTGCCGCTCGGAAAAATTAGAAAATTAGCGTTTAAGAGTTTTTAATTAATATCTCTGAGTTTAGTTTTTAGTCCAAAGGGATTTAGTCCCGAAGGACTATTACTTTCGTTTTGCGATTTTGCGTCGATTCACTCTGAATGCCCGTTTCACTTTTCAAATTGTTGCCACTAAGTGTTATCGCTCTGCATTAAATTTTAAAAAATGAAAAATCTGCATAAATGTATGCATGTTTCTCGCACTGTGATAAAACCTAGAGCCATCGAATTTTGAATGACGTAATCCTACTGCGAATATGGGCATCTGGAAGCCCTAATTTTGAATTTGAAATTTGCTTTATTATCGATTTTATGTTTTGTAACATTTCAACGAATTTCTGATTAACAAACTAAATGATTTCAAA
>KK117826.1:164628-272246 GCA_000611955.2 Stegodyphus mimosarum
ATTTTTTTTTTTTTTTTTTAAATGGAAGGAAGCGACGTCGACCTTTTCCAGAACCCAGAAATTAAAGAATTGTAAAGTTTGGTGACGATAGCTATAGAAGCGACTGAGTTTATCGCTAACAAACAACACATCTTCTTTATATATATATATATAGATTAAGGCTGGAATGATATTGCTTCAGTAGTAATGCCATATCGAAGAGGAATTTGAAAGTCCGAAGTTACGCATAACTCAAATTTCGTAACTGATTATTAATTTCAAAGTCTAATAATAATTTTCATAATCCTACATAATAAAAATTATTTTTAATCCATAATTCCTGACTTTCGATTGCTCATGCTGGTAGATTTCATATACTTACTCACAACAAACCAGTGTGATGAATACAAAAAAAAAGAAAAAAAAGAAAGAAAGAAAACTGTCTGAAAAACTTTCAATCAATAGAATACTCTCTTGATCTAGAAACAGCTGATCCATATATATCCTACTTCACGGAAATTTTTCCGAGGTAATATTTCAGGAATAAGAAATATGTAGCATTTCTTTCGATGAAGTAAAGTTAGAAACATTAATCGACACAACAGCCAAATTTTAAAAATATGAATCGTTGAATGATACACACCACCACAACAAAGTAACACCAAACAGATGCTGAAACCGGACAGTCACAGTCAAGAAGAAAATGAGACTAAAAAAGAATTCATTCACATTTTGATTTAATACGGCGAAGATGAGAGTTAATTATCGCATTTAAGGATTTCTGTTTAATTTTTTATTGTTGTCAATAATCAGTCAAAAGTTAATTCAGTTTTAAGAGTATTATTAACACCAGGCAAAATGAACTCAGTTATTCGAAATATGTATTAAAGTCAGATTTCAAGATCTTAAATTTGGCTTATAAAACTACTATTTCTTCTATCAATCACACATGCAAGGTGAACTCTTAAGATTGTTAAGATCTTTCCTGCCTTCCAAAAAAATTCGCATTTCTTCACATTTTAACTTTTGATAAGCGAAAAAGGAAAAGAAAGAAAAATCTGGTAAGAATACGATTAATGAAATCCTTCCAGATGACATATTTAACAGACCTTTGGTTAATTATGAGTTTCTTAAATGAAAATTTACGGAACAATACTGCAAATATTGCTTGTATAAAATGTCAATTTAACAGCTATATTATATCTGCGTCTTACGATTTCACTATTAGCACAGTTATCAATCTCTTAAACCCATGATTAAATTAAGATTAATAGCACATTCACTCTTCTTAATTAAAGTTATTTCTTAGCATTCTACAAGTTTATTAGTCGAAAAAATATTTATGCATAGATAGAACAATATTAAAATATTGTATATTAAATAAAATCATGTATTAGGATACACTGAGAAGTAAGTATTAAAGGTAAGTGTAAAAATATTCTTAAATTGTATTTTTCTCATAATGAAATTTTCATCATTATTACATCTTCAAAATGCTCCATGCGCTTTAGTTTATGTTCAAAATGATTGTAATTTGTAATTTAGATTCGTGTTTATACATGTAACAAAAGTTGGTATGCATTTTTTAATCCAAATTAATAAAGGGAATAAAAGTCCAATTAAAGTGTGAAATTTTGTCTAAAATTTAGGTATATATAAAAGAAATATTAATTAAAAATCAACATTTTATTCAATTAACTAATTAATACCAAAATGTGTTTTTAATGCATTTTTAAATGAAAATAAAGCAAAAGTAAAAAGAAATAGAAAAAATTAAGACGCATGGAGCATTTCGAAAAACATTTAAAAATTAAAAAGAAATTTTAAAAAATTTAAATTTTAATAAGCCAGAATTTTTTTCAAGGGTATTTGATATAATCATGTTAAAATAGACATGCATTCAAAATTTCATATCTCTATGACAATAATTAAAAAAAAATTTTTTTAATGTCCACTGTCCCCTTAAAAAAATTGTAATTCTGCAAAGACTTAAAATTACTTAATGTTTGTAAAGTAGATTCTGAAGCATTGTAAATATATTAATTTTGTAAAAGCAATGAATTGCTGAAAAGAAAAAAAATTTACTTCGTTTTACGAAAGAGGAATATCCTCTGCCACGAAAAGCACAAAAACACCATCAACGTCCTAATGAAAAAATTAATATATCACCAATACAAAATCTAAAATCAACTTTTTCAATCTATATTCCTGTCTCCCAATTCAGCCTCCAGAAAAGCAGGCAGATAATGAACTAATGACGCGGCAGACACGATTTTCACAATTTCACGAGCACTGTACCATATGCCAGCCAAGTCAACAAAACAGAATGGAAGCACATAAGTTGGAGAACCAAACAAAACGATAACTGCTACAAACTGCAGGAAGCCAGAAAGTCGCTGTTACGTGCTCTACTTATCGAAAAGGCAGGAAGATATCCCATTGGCTATTGGTGATAGTAGGCCTTCACGCTGGATAGAACACAGAGTTTGGCCTTGGAGAAGTCTTTCTCTTTTTAATCACATGGTGCAAGGCGGCATCACACTAAGATTACTTGGAGAAAAACGATAAGCATGCAGTGCAACATTTGATTCTTTCTTCTGTCGGTATGGAGATTAAAAGGAAAACTTTTACCGACACAATTTAGAATCATCATCTCGACCCCCCACCACATCTTAAAAAAAAGATCATAAAAGCATACATTTATTTCGATCAAAAAGAACACGTTTTGCAGTATCATTTCACAATCAATACGTAAACATTCGTAATGCTTTTACACATTCACAGGAACCGAAAATTTTATGAAAAATACTGTACCCAAGTACTCGTATATCTCAAAAGTCACATTTTACGCTTAATTTCAGGAAAGAAATCGAATGTAAAATAAATTTTTAAGAAAAAGAAAAAATTCTAAAACATAAGATCCAACTTAAAGGGGGGGGGAAACGAGAGCAAACTTCAAATACATTTAGGTCCACATTTCCTTTTAAAAGCCATTAAGTGGTGCGATTTTGAAATTATACTGATTATAGGCCTCATAAAATTCGCCCTTCCATATTTCAAAGTGCCGTAATAATTTCCTAACTATCTTGGAGATAAGAAAACTTATCATTTATTCGCAGTGTTACGAAACTCAGTATTGTATTGTTCACAGAACGCATAACTTGCAGTAATGCAACTATCTTAGTTTATTTTAAATTTATTATTTTATTTTAAAATTTTATTCATCATTTTTAAACTTCCGGTTGGTATTTACTCCAAAATATGACAAGTCAATTTGATTCTGTATCTCCCCTTCTATTCGGCCATTTGAAGAAATTCCAACTTGCAGTTTTAATGCTCGAAAACGCGACTTGGCTCTATATATTAGTACAGTGGCTTCCAAGCTTACTATACCCATGGACCCCTTCTTATAACAGAAACCCAACCATGCATTCTTAAGTGAAATAAATCTATATACTGCAAAACAGAAAAATTACAAATTTAAGTTTGATGTCTTGAATGGTAAATGGTTACGTAAAAATAAGATATAAATAAAACATTTTTTTATATTTAAAGTAGTAATTATAACTTTTTTTTAATACAAAACACATCCCTCTTCCTTCTAATGAGATGAGCGAAGAAGATGGGATCTTAGATTATGTTAGGCTCTATGTTTCGGAGTAACATTCGTAACTATCCATAAATAGTGATTTCCAGTCGTTCCCCCTTCCTTCCCAGTGATGAGGTTCATAACTGCACAAATCCACGTTCTATTAGATAGTACGGGAAAGCAATCATCTTAACTAAAGTAATCCATAATGGAGGATGTAAAATTCATATTTGTTTCAATAACCAGAAATTGAGGCATCCTTGCTCAAACAATAGTTTCAGCTCTTCATTTATGGATAATTCAATAAATTTCCCCTGTACTTGTAAGCTATCTGAGCTTGTGGTTCTACTTGCAAAAGGGTCTAACATCCAATGGGAATAAGCAACTGAAGAATATCTTCAAATCTTTGGTTGATGTCAGAAGAACCATTAAGTGATGATAATAAAAGAGCAAATCTTCGCCTCGTCTTTGCAATTTTAAAAGATTTGGAAACAGAGAACATTCTCATCTTCTCAAATTTTGTTGCACAAAAAGTTTTGCAATAAGCGCAGATATGATACTTTTTAAACTGACTAAATTTAATTGATCGATTTGTAGCTTCAAATTAGTTTCGTTATTCGCTAAATTTGTCAAATAAGTTGGTCATATAAGTTAAGTCATTTTTTAATTAATTAAATTGAGCCGCAAATCGTTGTCTCTAATTCTAAAAATTTCAACACTGAATCACAGATAATCAAATATGCTGTTTTAGATAACCAAAGAACTTCTGTGTTAAGTAGTAAACGATACATTTTCCAAACGAAGTATTAAACAAATAATCTCTCTCTCATTTAAGAATTTCGTTTTGATTTTATTGACGGCTCTGATGATATGGTCTAGTGAGCCATGCAAGCGTTCACTAAAATTTTATGGAGCCTAAATATTGTTGATGAATGTACAGATAACACATTCGGTACTGGTTGTTTTACAGCCTCGGTGTCGTCCTTCCGTTTCCGCAGCACCGTCAATAATAACAGAGAATATTATTCAAAGGTACAGGTTTTACATCTAAAAATCCTTTTTAAGCATTCTTTCCCTTTTCGCATCAGTTTCCAGATATTTGAGAAATAACAACCTTGGAAATTTCTTCTTCTTTTACAAATCTCACATACGCTAAAGTGCAGCTTCGTTTCCTGACAAAGTTGACTCGTCATGCTGAATAGATAATTCATATGTTTTTAAGAACTCGTGTAAAAAAATTCTCTGTGCATTGAGCTATTTTGTCAGTCCTCCTCTGTACTAATTATTATTCAGTGGAATTCTTCTTATAGTAATGGAAACTGGTTTAGGCAGCACGGTGCATATTTCCCCAAATATAGCTGGCAGAATAAGTTGTTAACAGTGTTGCCTTTCGATTTGGCAATTAATAAAGAAATGTTAAAAGAAGCACGCAGTCCATCGTCATCTCACTCACATGTGCAATGACTCTGTTTTCAAATATTTTTCTTTTTATACAAATTTGATTTTAAAAAAAGTGAAATATTTATCATTTTTCTCAATATGGGCTTTTGTCGAATGTTCCTTCCATTTCACTGATTCGTTAGACAGTTTCATTGATAGAAGGAACAAAGATAAAGTACTATATCTAATAGTACTAAAGTAAAGTACTAGTAGTAGATAAATAATTAAACTCTGAAACATACTTGCCAACCTACGACAGTCAAAAATCACGAAAATTTTCTCAAGACAAAGATTTTTTAAATAATAAAAATACGTAGAAAGAAAATATATTTTTAATAATGAATTATTTAAATGGTATCTAATTAATATCTGAAAGTTCAGTTATTATTTCTTAAATGCAAATAATGCAAAAGTACTTACACGTAGAAAGAAAAAAAGCAGTAGAAAATCTGTCCCTTGTCAAGCGATTTTTTTTTATTTTGGGAGAACTTTACGCTTAGATTTTGTGGACACGTTTTCGAACACGTGTTTCGGATTCCATACACAAAGCAGAAAAGCGCCATTTCTCAGTGATAAAACGACTTTGGTTTATTTTATATGCATCTAGAGAAAAACAAACGCTTTTAGACACCAAAAATCACTTTCTGGGGGCAAATAGCGAAGTATTAAGTCAAGCTACATAATCGTGAGAAATTTTAAGAATAAGAGAAAGTCGGGAGAAATACGTTAAAAATCGGGTTGGTGGGAGTGTTGTGGAGAAATCGGGAGAGTTGGCAACTATGTCTGAAATATAACAGTTTCGCAGCTGTTCAATAAAAGATCCATTTTCAAATCAATCATGATAGCATTTTTTAGAAATACGTTCCAAGTTCATTAAAAATTGATATTTGCTACCAATATTTTTTCTACTATATTTAATAGCCCAAAAGCAACTTATATATGAAACAAAACTTCCACTTCCTTTTTCCAACAAGTTATAACAAGCAGCAGCAATTCATACAGAGCTCCAAGTTATACTGTTAACAAAAAAATCTAATGTGTACACCACATGGCTTCCTTCTACGGAATATTAAATTATGCGCATTTTGCCTTTCATTAAAGCTTACTTGACTGAATTAAATCTACTTCGTCGATAGCGCATAAACCACAATAGAATAAATGCACTCTTTAAAATTCACTATATTTGTTTACCATAGCGACACTCTGGCGCTAGATTCCTTCAGGGCAAACTGCTCCTTTGAACTAAAAACAGCATCATTACTAAAAACACAAGCTCATAAAATTCAGATCTTTACTGTTGAATAGAATTAAAACAGAACTGGAACAGTTTCAATTTTAAAAGGTCCTACGTTTGTGTCGGCGTTTCTCCTCCCCCCTCCCAATCTTTATGTTACTGTATACAAAACTCCTCATCACCATTAGTTCCCCCCCTTTTTCTCTTTAACTACAGACGGAACTATACACAAGAAATATATGTTTCGCAATCGACCTATTACACAGTATTAACACCGAATTTTATTACGCAAGGTACGTATAATAATAACGGTCTATCAGAAGTCCAGATAAAACGGAATTTTAAATTACCGCACTGAGCAATACGAATCAACATCGAAGAAAAGTAAAACGCCCTTACGCATCGTCGACTGACAGTATCTATTCAACAGTTCATAAAGTTTTACCACAAATCGAATATTATAACATAAAACGAGACTAAATATGTGTGACTTTACAATTTCATTTCAATAAAATACGCGAAACAGAATGATATTAAAGATATCATATACACGAATTTTCCTAACTATTACAGACGATTAAATATATTACAATAGGAATAAATGTTTAAAATTAGCTAAAAGAATTTATGAATACATTTTTCTTGCTCAAATTTAAAAAAAAAGATAAGAATCGAAAACAAAGGAAATGAAAATATTTAAAGCAAAGCGCCATACTGTTCGTTGTGGGAAAAAATTATTTTTATTTCGTCTACAATTCAGTTGAACATAGGAAAAAGAGAACGACATCCTGTAACAATTGAAAAGAGGATGCGTCAACGAGAACAGAAAGGAAAAATAAAAAAACTGACCCAAAAAATAGTGTTACTGACGACCTATAAAAAGGTATTTATCTATATATGCAAAACAAGGACCTATTTATATAATTTATGAAACTGAATATATCAAATATTCCTCTCATTCTTAAAATTCACATTTTACAAAAATATAAAACCCTTTCATAACAGTAAATGGAAAAAAAAATAATCAAATAAAATGCTAAAACACTGATTACAGCAGCTCATACACAAACATGTAATAGGAATGAAAGTAGAAATAAGAAATATTTCTTTACAACGAATAATCAAAATATATGCTTCGGGGAAAGCTGTGCTGAATGTTCGAAATAAATTAATTCACTTCACGATTTAAGAAACCCTCAGAAACAAACGATTTACACTTTTTCGAATAAAATTTTCTGAATATTAAGCTGAATTATAGCTCTAAAAATTTACGACGAAGTATCGCGTCTTCAAATTCGAAGGTAATTTTTTAATTATATGTTTACACATATGAACTAGAAAACGGAATTTAAAAATGAAGTGAAACATATAAAGCCTACAATCAAATTATGATTTATCTGAAGGATGCAGCACAGACATCGGATTTTCGTAAAATATACCGTTAGACTCATCATTTAGAAGTCTACAGTATGGAATTACGCAAGGCAGTTCGGTATTATGAATAAGAGATTACATGAAAGCAAATAAAATTCATATTTCGCAGCATCGTTCGTTAATTCCAATACACCAAAGCAAATATAACGTACTAACTAAACTAACACAGCAGATCTGATACCCTGAATCAGAGCTTCAGGGGGAAAGCATATGCCTACTTTTTAAATAAAACTTGTTTAAAAAACGTGAAAAATTCATTACTCGGAGCAAAAAATTACGCGGTACATTAGAACAATCTTTAGTCGCATTAACAATATAACTATGAAAATTAACATTCAGATGTATTACAAGTAATATAAGATTACAATGAGAGATTATTACTACTGAGATTCTTGAATTGGACATACTTTATTTCTCCGATTCTAAGGCGTTGAAACTGGGACGATATATATAAATATAGATAAATGCACAACATCTCACATCAATTCGGTTCTAAGCCTCAAAATATTGCATCTATGAAAATATTAAAAACGATGAAATAGATATGTTTTTTCTTTCCAATAAATCTGTCATTTGATCTCTTTATAATTAGCTAATCCTAATCAAAGGGCTCGAAATAATTTACGCGTCAAACTAAGATTGTCAATTAGCTCCTTCCGCCCTTTTCCGCCAATGCTTAGATGAGAATCTTATGAAATTCTACCCCCTTCCAACTAGGGCGAAAATACTTATCCAACAGATTTCTTTTCCCTGTAAAGCTACTCAAAACCCTCATAAAATAAGTGCATCAAAATTTTTTACACTTTTAACTTTTTTTACTGGTGAAGAATTGACAATACATATAATCAACAGTGGTATTCAAACTATAGATCACAAACCCAAGGTCGCAAAAATTTATAGTGAGGTTGCAAGGTGGATAAAAAGCCTAAAAGTCTGAATTGATAGTATATAGCCAATAGTCGACGTTCTGATTGGAGTCGCGCAATTGTTTTTTGAGATCGTTTGCATTGTTATGGGGTCGCATTGCCATAAGTTGGAATACCACTGATCTATTATATAATATGGTAAGGATGTGTCAAGGGTAAAGCTTTGTGTTGCCACTCTACAAAACGTAAGATATTTATGTAATTTAATCAGAAAACTCGGCGATGTAAAAGAAGTGGTCTGCCACTCGCAATAAATTTGTCTTTCGAATTTAATACACAAACTCAGCGAAATAAAAAATAAATAAATTATTTAAAAAAAAAGCGCTGCCATTGCCGGAATTAAAATATTTTTAACTTCCACGCGATAATGTTGAAGTTCAGCAAAGAGTTAAGATACTTAATTTTTCTTTCAAATTTACTGTTATTAATTAAAAACAAAGTAATTTAAAAGCAAGAATCGCAGATTCATTTTAATTATTAACTTGAAATTACATTAGCTAGATTCATTAAAATCGTCTCTCTCTCTCGAAAATCATAATTATAATTTAAACTAGCAGTAATTCGCCCTCTATTCTAAAAACCGTAATAACTTTTCTGGACAGCTTCATTTCAGTCCATCTTGCACGGCTTGCGTAACGCTAATGACGTAGCTAATTCGGAACTTAACTCAAAATTTCGAGAACTGAAACCTTTCTAATCTAAACCAAAACCTTCTCTTGGTGAGCCTTCATACTGGATAATTACGCACTTAAGCTTCAGCTCTCATACAACAAGGATGCTACTTCGCTCCCTTTGCTTTGTCGTGCTGTTACCTAAAATGTGATATTCTATATAAAAATTATGGTGTGCGTATTGCGCCTATGATCGTGTGTGATTAAGAATATGTTTCGTTAATTAGTTCCTGTCAAGCAATAAAAATTATGTTCCATTCGGCCACGACTGACGGTGATGAATGAAGTTAAACGGGGAAAACGACATATCACTTACCATTTGAAAAAGAGCGACAGGAAATCTCACTGGGTTCTCAAAAGCAGCCATAAAGGTTTTCAAAAGTTGGAATTAGAACCCACAGTCCTTTTTTAGAAGACGTAACTGCGGTTCGAGCACAGTTTTCCAAGAGAGTGATCGACATCGTCTCCGACAAATTGTACGGCAGACCAGGGTGTACCTACTGTGCTTCAACTGACACAGATGGTCAACAAAAGTTCTTTCGGACAGATTTCAGCTCGAACCATGCGCAGAGAATTGCAGAGGATAGGAACGCATAGTCGGGTGCTTGTGACAAAACCACCTATTTCTGTCCGCCATGCAAGAATTTGTTTGCAGTGATGTCGGGGAAAGAAAACACTGGACATCTGAAGATTGGAAACGAGTAATGTAGACAGATGAATAACGGTACATCTTATTTTGCGCTAACTGAAGACGTCGAATTTGGAATGAATCCCATGAAGCCATGAATCCATCTTGCCTTACTCACACTGTGCAAGAGTCTGGTGGGAGTATAATGATATGGGACACGTTCTGCTGGCGTGGAAGTGGTGCCCTGTGTTCCTCGAGGGTAAACAAACAGCCATGAGATACCTACATATACTGGCAGATCAAGTGCAACCTGCAATGTCGCATTTTTACTCTGATGGCGACGGGTACTTCAGAGACGATAATGCAACTACGCATCGTGCCATAAGTGTTCAAAATTTGTACGCTATACACCAATCTGACTTTCAACACCTTCCCTGGTCACCGCATAGTCCGGTTCTTAACCCCATAGAAATTGTGTGAGATATGGTCGAAAGAAGCATACGACAGCACTCACCTCTTCCATCTAATTTACAAGATCTAAAAAACTGCATAGCCATTGCATGGTATTCTCTGGACGTAAATGCTCTCCAGAAGCACGTAGACTCGATGCCCAAACGAATCAGAGCAGTTATCCATGCAAAAGATGGTCCAATAAAATATTGTTCTTGGGTTTTTAAGTCGTTGGCCAATGTATGTATATAAAGTAAGAAACATAAAACCCATTTCACAAAGACATGAAAGAAATGAAATCAAAACCAGTAAAATCCCAAAATTTCCCTATAAGAAAACATCAACTACTTGCTTTCAAACCAGAAGAATTTTCGAAAATAATAGAAATAAAAGTACAAAAATAGGAAGAGGAATTCACTCAAAATCTGATTCAATGTTATGAAGAGGAGGTATATCAGATTCAATTGGATCCCCCTCCCAGGAAAGCCATCACGCTTGCGTTTTATGTTTCAAAAAATTTTTGTGATACCATACATATATATATATACACAGTAAAATACATTTAACACGAAAACGCTTAAGACGAAATATCGGAAATGAAATGTTTGAGACAGTTTCTGTATTATTGGACTGTCCTACTGTATCATCGGAAGAATTTGTTGCAGTAGATGATGATAATGTGCGTGCAGCCCCAATTACGGCAAACAAAAACAGTTTGGAGTTTGTTCAAAACTCAAAAAATATCATTGATGCAGATTCCGACGACGAAAACGAAATGAATTATGCAGCTCCCGTTCTCGCGTCATCCGAAATGAAGAACATCATGAAAAGTATGCGCAGTTATATGACGCACAATTCCAGTTGTGAAATGAATAACAAAATGGACGACATCGAAAAATTTGTTGAGATTATTTTCCATTAACTCAATAAATGTTTTGTTTTTCAAGACCTTTAAAATTTCGTATTAAATTAAGTTCTTGTGGATGTTTTTGTTTCATTGATTTTTATTAAATACATGCATATATACGTAAGTAAAATGGACTCAAATTTAATTTTGTTGAATATATTATTCTTTGGCAATATCCTTTGACACAAAATTCTTTTAACACGAAAAAATATTTCAGTCCCGCCATTTTCGAGTTAAACGATTTTCACTGTATAAACAAGAGTGTCTGTGGTGTGTGTGTGTGTAACTGAATAAAACCCGATCTTGATAGCTTCAAAAACGAGAGGAAGTTTACTGTCTACATAAAATTTGAGAATATTCCCACGAGGTTATATTAGAATGTTGCACTCGCGTTACGCAACTTAGGTTTATATAGCCGTTGTTGCATTTTTGCTGTCAGTGTGTATGAAACGTGCTAAGCAAGGAATTTATAAATATTTTTTACAAAAAAATAAATATCAATATTTCTACACAGTTTAAATTTTGAAATCACATCACTCACCTCAGGTTCTTCACGTCTCCGTTGTTGCATTTCCGCTATCAGTTCTTACAACCGTAGATGGCGCCGTATTCGTTTACTCTTCAGAACACAACAGAAATTTTAGAATAGTGTAGAACTTTTAAAGCAAAATTTTAAGTAAACCTTCACAGTTTCCGCCAATATTTCGAAAACGGTGAAGAAATCGGTCACAGTGGATGGTGATTTTCCAAAAGCTCATTTCAGATAAGACTCGACTGCGAATCTCGAAGAAGGCTTGAAAGTTGCAAATGTACAAAAGGTTTGTGGCAGGGCGGCACTTAAAATGCATGGCAAGCCGAAAGTTCTCTCGAGTGGTTTGGTGCGAAGGAAAAGATGTAGACTCTTGAACCTCGTTATCCAGGGTGTTTTCTTCAGAGCTGGAACGGAACTGGCGAAGTGTTACTGTCATCTATAACCTCCCAAGACCCATCCCAACAACAAACGCAATGCTAAGATCCTTGCTAAGACAAAATTCGTGCACTAGTTCTGTTTTTGTTACTCTCAGAAGTGAAAAAAGCCGCAAAAACATTTTCATAACATAAATTTGATGATTCAACTCAGCTGCCAGTAATATTAGGTTAATATACTACTATTAAAACTTCATACTATTTTTTAGATACCGAAAAAGATAAATTTTGAAGATCGTCTTCTATATTCTCGAAAACTTTCGCATTGCATTAAATCAATGTTTAGAATAATTTATACTTTGTATTAAACTAAAAAGTATTTATAGAGCAGTTAAACGTGAGAGATCTATAACTAAAAAGATTGGATATGTAAGGTATCGAAAAAGCGACATAAATCTTTCAGTTCTGTTATTGATGGATTTTAAATTATTTTTAGCGAAACCAAATCGATAGGTTATATATATATATATACACTGAAGGGTAGTATAGCGGATATTACGTGCATCATATTCAAAGCTATAACAAGCGCAATGCGATAAGTCTTCTATCGTAACGATGTAGATATAAATATCTGGCTGTTTGATTTATCAATTAAGGCTATTTCAGAGCGCTGCCAGTAGCACGTGTTCAAGTAACCATAAGAAATTCACTTCTGAGAAAACATTATCCTCGAATTTTTATCGAAAATAACTGATTGGTTGCTGTCGAAACAGAACAAATCGTTAAACTAGCAAAATATATCATATCATTTGTCGAATCTTTTCGGAAAGTTTGAATTATAGTGTAAAAGTAAAGTGATTTAAACATGTCAAGGGCATGCTTAAAAGTTAAAACATTATTGTTTTCACAAGTGAAAAACACTTGAGATAAAGCTCTTCAATGTGCCCATTTTAATACCTACATTAAACTGTCTTATATACGGAGAAGATGGTTATTAATCTATAAAATTGCTTACAGTAGAAAATTGGTATAAATATCTTTACAATATAACTTAGCACACATCAAAATCTTAAAAAGAAACCCCAGCATTCTTCAAAAAGCTTGTTACAACAGCAGTAATTTTATCCATGAGCCAACCTTAAAAAATTTTATAGTTATGAAATTTTAGAAGAAATATCAAATAAATTTGACATTCATATTTTTCACATTATTTTCTGATTCGTATTATGATTATTTTATAGCTAAATAAATTCATAACTAATTAAACAAAAATTTATCAGCAAGATAATTCTGATCCAATATAAAAACTAGGATTTTGAGCTCTGAAGGATTGCTCAGCTTTCGATTCATCACAGGAACGGTTTTCCCTTGATTTCCACCTCCCCTTCATTGCAATTAAGGTGGCAACTTCGCTGCCGCACGTCATCAGCTATTAGTATACATGAGTTATGCTGTCACTTAACTTTCTTTCTAAGCCTTTCAGTTTGCCCAAATACATTATTTCAAAACTTATACCCCCCAACACACAAAAAAAAATATCTAATGCCATATATACGTAAGATAAACGTTAAGGATATTCATTTCTAACAAGCTTCCACTTTCGCAAGACTAAAGTAATTTCGAATTTTCAAAAAATTCATCATAAATAAGAATGAAATATTCGACTCATCTCTAGATCAGAAATTCATGACTCATCTCTAGATCAGAAATTCATGACTCATCTCTAGATCAGAAATTCATAACAGTAAACAGTTTTATTCTTATCTCATTTGATGCAGTATATTCCGTCAATCTCAAAGAAATTTGTTTGTTCATTTTAAGTTCATTTCTTAATTCAAGTAGTTCATTTTTAGAGCCTCTTTCCCACCAAACGCAAGCGCCACTAGTGGCAGAGTGGTTAAAGCTATAATAGTGGAATACTGCTAGTTAAGACATAATTCGGTTCGAACCGAAGCGATGTGCTACCTGCACGGTTTGTTTCCGTAGTTTTCCTCGTGTGTAAAGTAAAACAGAGCCAGTTTTCCTCAAAAAGTCCTCCACTAAAGCATCCGTCCTATTATGCACACAGCCCTCATGACTTTGACATATTTACATAACCTAACCCATCAAACAGCAAAGCCAGCGTTCTTTTCAGTTTCCATAATTTAAGAATACAACAGCATAGTGGATCTCTATTACCGAAAAAGGAAAAGGAAAAAAAAATTAAATGTGGCGAACATGAAGGATTAATCACTATCTGAAACAGTCTTCCTGGTGGATAAGAAGTCCAGAGAAATAACTAAATTTCAAGCAGGGGGGGGGGGAATTACTCAAATGGAACTATAAAGATCAATAAAAAAATGTAATTTCAGATTTATATAATTTTTTAGAAATATTTCGGAAAAAAATTTTTTTTAAGAAAACCTAGAACATTTTAGAAAAATGTTTTTTACCAAACATTATTTAAAAAACATACTTTCACAAAAAATCCTTAGCACATGCTTCATGTCTTTAGCGTTACTACAAAAGGTACATATTTTATGCACCTGAATATTAAATTTTTAAAAAATTAATTTATTAGGCAATTCCAAAAGAGACAAACATACTGTAAAAAATTGCCTAACTAAATAGAGAGTGGGAAATCTGTGCTGACAAGTTCAGGACAATCCAATCAAAACGGGTTCATGAGCATATCGCCGCATAAAGAAATCGGCTTTCTCTCCTTTCAATACATAATACTTAAAATACAGTTGAGCCGAAATTTCAGTTCATGTTACATTTGAAACTAATTTATTCAATTACAAGTTTCTTACTTTTTATCATACTTTGCCGGGTGCTTTCCTTATAAGGTTTGGTTTAGCTTAGTTTATAACGGCAAAGCACACTAAGGCTATCTGCTTAAGGATAGATGTGCCTTCGTGGAGGGCTTCTAAGGGAAATGGCTCGTATACACGTTACACATGGGGGAAAACACGAAAAACGGCCTTTCAGCCAGCCCGTTCGCCTGGATTCGAACCCAGGTTGGAAGTACCAGTGTTTAGAGATTTTACCGCTCTGCCGCTGGTGTGCACTCCTTATAAGGAACTTCCCACTTTGCAAAAATCTTCTTTGTTTACTCAGCATTTGAAGCAAATTTGGTAAACTGTTCCACAACAATGAGCAAGACAAGAATTTCACAAGCTTCACCTTCGTTTCATAAAAATTCATTACCCTTCAATCAGTCTACAACTATTATGCACAGATTTTTTTTTTTTTTTTTGCTGTTACAGTTTCATTGTATTTTCTGGTTCAGAAGCTCAGTAACTAAAAAAATTTTGGAGCATACGTGTTTACATGGATGAAATGAGATATGTCCTAAGAAGTTCAGTTAATTTTACTGCGATACTCGAATTATCGGCCCCATAAAGCAAGCAAACATTTACAGACGCGTCAAAATTGATAAGATACGCAACTCTCTTCTGAAGATGTTTACTTTCAGCATACGCATGACATATCAGCTACTTCAGAAATAACACTATCTTCTATGGCAAGTAATAAAACGCGTTTAAGGGGGGAGTGTCATGCAGAATCGAATTTTTGGCACTTTTTTATTGCTCATATCATTCATTTAATATCTGAAGAACGTATTTTTAATGTTGTAAACCCAAACTGGACAGTAAAATTCCTCACGGAGTCATCAAAGTTACAGGCTCCAAGGACTTGGATCGAGCAGAACAGCTCGGAAACGATAATTAACAGCTAAAATGGAAGATTTCGCAAAGCAATGGTCTACTTAAATCATTACATAAGTACTACTTTTCTTAACGAAAACTAACTTGTTTTTCTCAACACGTTTTATTCGCACACGGTGCAACTTAGCTCAAAAATTACTTGGCCAATCGACTTCAAATTTCACATAGCTATTCTTTAACTTATAGTCCATACCTTAAACCTAAAATACCATTAAAAATCAAAAATAAATATTATTTACGAAACTATTTGTAAAAAATAAATAATTTTTTTAAAGTGTCCTAAAATTTTAATTTTCGAATATTCTTTCTTAAATTTAAATTCAAGATCTGCAAAATCTATTTTAGAGAAAAATTTTTGGATTCTTGATTTCAGATAAGATCGCCCTGTAGTCTCCCTTCGAGGGGGAGAGGTCAACTTTGAATAGCTGCAGCACCGCTATTTTGGATTTTTATGACACATACATAAAAAATATGTTAAACACAAAAATCTCAAAACTTTTAGGTTTTATATTACGCCAAAAGATTTTTTTAACGTTTTGTGTTACCTTTATTTATTAAATATGTTCTTCGCACTTAAACTACATAAAATTCGATTCAACAGCAATAAGACGAAATATTTAAAAACAGCATATCCTTGGAATTTACGATACACAGTCTCGCGCGCTGAGATAAAAATGTTTTTCCATACAACGTCGATATTGCTCGCTTTAAAATCGTTCAGTTTGTTAATCAAAAATTCGTTACAAAATAAGAATAAAAAGATAATAAAACAAATTCAAAATTCGGACGTCCAGGTGCCCATGTCTGGGTGGAGGATTACGTTATTACCGTCGCTTTTTCAAAATGCGATAAACATGCAAACAGGTATACAAATTCTTCATTATTTAATTTCTTTAAATGCAATAAAGGGCGATTACTTGGTGGTAACAATTTAGAATGTGATTCGCCGTTTATAGTAAAACCCGATAAAATGCCGCTGAGACTAAAAGCCCCTCTGGGCTTAAAAAAACCTTACTAAATATGTTGTCAATTACGATATTCTTTATCAAAATTTAATAAACCTTTACATTTTTATAAATTCTTAAAAAAGTTTCTTTACATGAACTTTCTCCACCTTAAGTATCAGATGAGCTGATTTTATATTTGAAGTGAAAAAATATTTATTATACTCGTGATATGATATAAAAACTTGAACGCTTGGCACATGTATCATTATTTTAATCTACAGGACTACATTCTTCGCGAATAAAGAGAAAAGCATATCTGAATAATTTCTAGGTCAAAGTGTTCTAGTGTTATACATATAATAAAACTTAAATTTTTACAGTAACACAAAAAATTTCTCCTTTTTAGAAGTGGAAATCTAAAGAAATATTTTGGCATATACCTTCAAATTGTACAAAGGTATAAAACATGTAGTTTTCTTATACTAACCTTATGTTTAGCATGATGCTAATTATTGCATGATGCTCTCTCACTGAATCAATATAGTATTCTACAAACAGTCAAGTATATATTTTTCCATTCTTTTTTTTATATTGTAAGGAGAATACTGTAATGAATTCGCTGACAAGAACATTGCATCGAACTTACAATTCATATCTTAATGAAACATCAACTTGACTAACAGATTAAGTTCTGGTACACTTTGCTTTACATTTAAATATGTATAAATATTCGAGATTATTCCAGATACTTTCAATAACTCAATAGTTTCCTCTTTTAAATACATTATCAGACACACAGCAATTCATTTTGATAAAGCTGTCCAAAGTTTTATTACTTTTATTCATTTCACTAGTAAATACCTTGATTATCCCAAAACAAGAATATTAAGGTAATTTATATGCAGAATAAATAATAATAAAATTTTGGAATTTCTCTTTCATAGCGGCCTTGATGGGATAGTGAAAACAGGTGTATTCGAAGGAAGCGAAATTTCCTGTCAAACATTATAAACGACCACTAAAATGAATCTAACCAAACGGTGAACGATGACAAAATTTTTAATATGCATGTGGTTTACGTTTTTCGGTTCGTGAAATTCGTCGCTGCTCGTTTGTTTTGTTGATTTTTCAATAGTTTATGCTACTTTTAAAAGCATTTGTATATATATATTTAAAGTACGAATGCATGTAGGGGAAAGATCTGCGCATTTGAGACTAATTCGAGATTTTTTTTTTTTTTTAAATTTTAAGTAATGAAAAAGCGATTCAAAGCCTCAAATGGTTCAGAAGCACGAAACATGTATTCGAACTCATTAATCAACTTGGTTTAAGGTTTCAAAACACTTCTCCCTTGACAAATTCTGTTTGATGCTTTCAACAGAGGAGATTTAATATTCGATGCTATTTTTAGTGGAATTGGATTTTTATGCATTATTATTATTGTTATTAAACTATTATTATTGTTATTAAACTATTATTATTGTTATTAAACTATTATTGTTATTAAACTATTATTATTGTTATTAAACTATTATTATTGTTATTAAACTATTATTATTGTTCTTATTTTTATTGCAATTGGAGTTTTATAGACACAAGTTCTAATTACCTTTTTACAGTTCCATTTTTATTTGTACCCTTTTTCAAGTTTACTCGGTTTTTGTAACCATTTTCCGCAGAAAGAAGTAGGATGACCTTTAAAAACTTTTTGGGAGCTAAAATTAATTTAAATTACGATCCGACTTTGCACTTCATTATGCACACATATGTGTATATATATATATAGAGAGAGAGAGATTTGATTATATATTGATATATATATTGATCGTTTATCCTATTGTATATTTATGACACCTCAATTTTATTTTTCCCATTTCGCTTTTAAAATCAAATTTACCAAACAATTTCCAAATTTAATAATATTAATAATATCAAAGAATAACGCATTCTCATTCCCGATTGACAAGTAGAAATTTTAATTTCCCATACAATTTTTCCCTAGGATATGATAATCGTTTTTAAGTAAATTTCTAATAAATTTTAATAATGTCTTATATAAAATGAAATACGAACTTTATTCTGCAACAGTTTCTTAAAGTTTGTTATTTAATTGATTATTTTTCCTTTTTGTCTTAAAAATAGTAACTACTTAAAATAAGTCTCTTTAAATTGGATCATTTCAAAATAAATCCATAGTATGATTCTCATACGATGCTAATGGCCCAAGTATTTACATAACGGCCATTCCTTCAGGCCAATTATGCTATTTAAATTTGTGAATTGAAACTTTAATTAGGTAATTAAAATGGAGACAAACCAGACTTTCGTGCTGGATACTTCGAATTCCTTTTTCCGCTTCCGTTTCCCGCAAGCTTGTTGTCGGCTACTACTCCTTCGCTTCAATATTTTGAATACTGCAAAAACGTGAAACGTTTGCTTGAAGTTGTCGAACAAAGAGCTTATCCTTATCAGTGCTTATATTCCTGTATTTTATGTATGCTTGAATAAAAATGATCACCTACAAGTGCATAATTGTGTATTTATTGAAAAAAAAAATCGCACTAAGTATTTATCTTCTACATGAGCTTCTTGTGTTGGTATAACTGCACAAGCGAAGGCTATTTGCCTCGCGTACTCGTGAAAAGGATTTTCAAAGGAAAACTGACTCCTATCCACGTTAAAAGTGACCAGGAAAACTCATGTAGCCAGTCTGTTCGCCAAAATTTAAAATTCAAGTCGAACTACCACTACTCAACGACTTTACCGCTCGGCTACTGGCGAGTCATCTATTATTTTATATAGGTATATGAAGTATTATTACTTATTTATGTATATATTAAATAAACTGCTACTGCATATATATTAGATAAATTGTTTAT
Source organism: Stegodyphus mimosarum (assembly GCA_000611955.2). NCBI lineage: Eukaryota > Metazoa > Arthropoda > Arachnida > Araneae > Eresidae > Stegodyphus > Stegodyphus mimosarum. The sequence continues at coordinate 184,329 of KK117826.1, forward strand.
GTACATATATATTGAACAAATTCCTAATGTATGAAACAGGATGCCAGAAAGTGCTCGTGAAAGTTTTTTTCTCGCTAACAATGTTTTCTCTGTTTCGCCGAAACCGCTATAAAACGAAGTACCATTATTTTCTTCTAAATATATTCATTTTATTTCGTATGACTAGGAAGCAATAAAATTTAAACATTTGTTCTAGCCCTAAAGCCACACAAATTGCATTTTCCACGGATTTTAGTTCAACTATCCTCATAATTTCTCATTCACATCGAGCAGCCATTTTTTCTGAATGCTCATTTACCCCTGAAAGAAACTTTTCCCCCCTTTCTGTATTATTTATAATGTAACTAACTGGCAGTAGACTAAATTTAAAACAATACTTCTTATTTTTCATATATTTTACGTTTGTATTACTTTTAAATGATACCTTCTTCGAAAGTTGTCTGCTTGTAATCGATCTTACCGCATTATTTGATTCTATAATGATGTTTTTTGTTTGCTTTGAGTGGTAGCTTTTACACTTTTAAAAACTCGTGTAATGTTAATAAAAAGACATAAAAAATTCAATACTATTTTCGTACACTTAAAAGTAAATACTTTTTGGTTTTCATTACTCGGTTGATTCGCTTTATCACTCAAATGAAGTAATAAATGTCTCATTTACTGAAAGAAATACTTTTTTAAAATACCGAAAATGTTAACGGTTTATTTAAATTTTATACATCTTCTAATTAATTGGCAGAAAATATCTTTTCATTGTTCCTAATAATAAACATATATTGGAAAGAAAACTATTTCGCACATCTCGAAAACAAAAATTACATTTCATTTTGCTAAAAAAAAGGTACAAAGCCTATGCAAAGATTTCATAACTACAAACACAATGGGCGGTTCTTTACAATTTCTTTTACGACGCAGTCAGTCTCTTACAGACAGAAATGTAACGCAAAAAATCTGTGAAAACGAAACAAAAAAAAATTATGTTTAGAATAACAACGAAACCTTGCGAACGATTTTATGCGTCACGCCACGGAAAACTTTACTGTTTAAAAAAAAAAAAGGCCATATGACTAGTTTTGCAAGAATTTTGCTCTTAAAATTAAAATACATGTTCCAAAAAATGCATTTAAATATGTTATAATGTAAAACAGTACTGTAGTAAAAGAAAAATTTCTTTCGGAGAAAGGAGGGAGTAAATATTGCAATCACATTGTAGCTTATACAAAAAAAGGTCACACTTAAAAGTTTCCAATAAAATCAGTGCAATCTGCATTTTAACGTCTTGTATAATAAAATCACATAACTGAAACGTATCCATATTACACTTGATTAAATGCACCCTACAAACAGACGAACATCCGGAACTTTTAAAACTGCTCTCCCAGTCGAATTAAGGGCGTCAAATGTATTAGGGAACCTAAATCGCGGATGTATTATTCAATGAAGACTTATGTGAATTTCTTTGAATAAGCTTAACTTAGCTTATTTAAATACGGCAAAGCACGCCAAGCCTATCTGCATAAGGTAGGATGCCTCCGTGGAAGATTTTCTAAAGGAAACTGTCTCGTATTCACGTTACACATGTACCACGAAAACCAAACATGCAGCCAGCCCATTCACCTGGGTTCAAAGCCAGGTCGAAGTCCCAGCATCCACGGCCTTAGCCACCTAGTCACTGGTGGGGGCTTCTTTGTATGAGCAACAGCCTGCTGGTCAGAGATATTCAACTAGTACGGGCCAGAACGACGGCCGCAACAGTTCTTTAACTTATTTTTTCTGTATTGGTTCCTAAATGAATTATGATTTTATCCTAACGCTAATAGCTAAAAAGAAAAATTAAATTTAAAAAAAAAATGAATAGAATGAAATGTGAAAGTGAAAGCTTTCAAATTTTATATTACGCCTAAAATGGGCTCCCCCCCCTCTTTCTTCACATTTACGACATATACTCGTTTCCAGAGAATTTGGGCTAAAAATATATAAAAACAGTATATCTTTAGAATTTCCGACAGACGCGCTGGAGATAAAAATGTTTTATTCCCTACAACGTTGTCACTGCTCGCTTATAAAATGGTTGTGCTTTTTTAAACAAAACTTCGTTTTAAAATTTTTCAAAATATAAAAGAGATAATAAAACAAATTTGGGCTTCCAGGTACCCATGTTAATGTGGAGGACTATGTTATTCAAAATTTGATGACTCTAGATACCGTTGCTATTTCATAATGCAAGAAATTTATATACATTCATGCAGATTCTTCATTATTTAGTTTCTTGAAATATAATACAGGGCGATAATATTTGGTGGCAACGATTTGAAAAGTGATGTATCGCATTTAAGTGATTCGACTCAAAATGACGTTTAGAGACTAACAGCCATTCTGGCTAACGCCCCTTTAGGCTAAAAATAAGTAAATGAATAAAGGAATCGCATATATTCGTAAAACCGTTAGTAATATGCTTAAAATCAGCACTTTGTTACTTGACGGACCTTTAGCAAACACATCAGCAATTCCGAATTTCAATTCCAGCTGACAGGAAGTACGAGCATGTTCAAAACAGATACTGAATTTGAGAACTGCTTCAAATATACTCAAATCTAAACCCGGCTTTGTCGGCTAAGTTTAGCTCCTGAAAGAAATCTGCAAAAATTTATACTTCTGTTATAATTTTTTCAACTACCTATTTAGTAGAATCATTGTTTATTCTCTTAGATATGCTCATAAGTCACTAACAAGTCATCTAAAAACGCTGCCTGCCATTCGTAGTCTGAAGAAAAGAAAATTTTCTGTTCATTAAAATTTCAATTTAAAAATATCTGTTGGATATAAACTTTTGCACGAATATACCATAATCGTCGGAGGTTAACAGTTTCCGAAAGAACAAATGTGCTAATAACTATGTGAAACATTTATAAACACTTTTTTTCACGCTTACCAACTGTTAAATATTTTAAATATTATCTCTGCTGATTATCGAGATGCTTTCAAGAGTAACCGCGCTGCGGGTACAAAATCATCAGATATACTACTTTTTCAATGAGGTAGCGGGGATTGCTCATGCACATTGTAACTGAACCAACTACATCGGAGGTTCTCAGCCAGGGTGCATTTTAAGAGGTGTAAAAGGGGGATCCTAGAATTTCCCCTTTTAAAGTACCTACACCCATTGGGGGTAAGAATAAACTTACTTCCATGCCTACACTCTCTACGTCTAGATATTTTGAAGGAGCAGAACTAAAAACGTTGGAAACATAGATTATAAATCCTTACTCTCTTAATTTGGATAATATGTTGGATGATGAAGAACTGATAGAAGATCTTTTAAAACTGCACAAAAATCGTGTTCGGGAAATGCAGTTTGAAAGCAACACTCTGGAACAATACTGGTGTTTGGCAATGAACATGTTCCCAAAACTTAATGAAAAAGGCAATAATTGAGCTCATCCCATTTGCGACGACATACTTATGCGAGTCCGGATTTAATGTCTTTTTATCAATAAAAAAAAAGGTCAAAAATCGCATATATGCACAAGCAGATATACAATTGCTATCAGCAACAAAGTGGCGCGGTTTCGAAAACTCTTACCCAAATAACAGTAATATTAATTGTTCAAATACTTTTTTTATTACTAAAATTTGATTATATAACTTTGCTTTCTTTCTTTTTTAACTGAAGTGCAAAAACATATTTATAACAAACAAATTTTTGGGGTTCGGGCCAAGAAAAAGGTTGGAACCCCGCAAACTACAGATTAATTCATGGAGGTCACAGTAATACCGGATTCAACTAATGATAGATTGTTAATAATTGTGTAATGCTATTCCAGATATTACATAGTTTACTACAATTGTATTAGTAGCATCAAACACACAGGTATGTATTGAAACAAGCAAGCATGAAGTCGCAATATAACCTGAAGGAAAACAATCTTCTATCCAACCCCCTCCACCCCAAAACGATTGATTCTCTTAAACCTTCCCTTCCTGCTGTTCAAATAGCTCATGTTCTTGCAACTCTTCTTGAATCTGGGCACAAAACTTCAGCAATTTCTCCAACAGCAGATTCCGATATATATATAACATTTCCTACATGCTAATATTTAAGCAAGTCTGTTTCGATATCTGTGGTTTTAGCCATTAAAAATTCCTTAAAGTTTCCAAGAAGAGAAGAAAAAAATAATTGATAATATATGTCGAAATGTTAACAGCTACAATAACAATTTCAAACAAATGAAATTCGCATGACAGATGTTGGGTAGACTTCAAATGAAAATCATTATTTAAACAAGACAGATTCCATGAAAATTGACTTTTGAGTCACAATGGACGCTTAGTGCTAATATTTTAAAATGCTTTATGTCTCATTTGTGCTGATTTTAAAATGCTTGGGTGATGCAATTTTCAACTAAAACAATTCGCAAATTACCAACAAAGTTACAAACAACAACTGGTCGCAAATTACCAACATGCACAATAAAGTGCTATTCAGTTTCTTCTATTTTGGAATCAGTAATGGATGTTTCCTATGTCACTGCAGGCTTCTGTAAGTTGACGTTTTAGATTTATGCAAGTTATATGCAAATTAATCACCAATGATATTTACCTTGAGTTTACTTTCTGAAAAATGGCCTGCATTTCTAGTGTTAAAAAACATTTGAATAGCGAATTTCGATTGCAAAGAATTTTTGCTCAGTAAAAGTTTTTTTTATTAAATTTTAATGTTCCGCTATTGAATTTCTTGCATTTAATGCAACCACTTCTATCGTAAAACTGATCTTCAATTAATTAAAAATTCTTCGCTTTCCTTTTTGACATTCCTGGCACGAAATTCATCTTAATGCTATCGTCAATGATTTCAATTCTTTGCTTCTTTTTGCGTGATTAAAATACCCGTAAGTTGACTTAACTCTTCCAAAAATTTCTAGGTTTTCCTCGGATCATTCTTTGCACTTTTTAACCTCGTTCGCTAATGGCAGAATTACAAATGTCATTTACCAATACCAGTGTTTCAAAACTTAATATTTCAATTATTACACTTGATCAAAGTAATAATTCTAAATTAAGATAAATTTTAAATTATAATTTAACAAGATGTACGTAAAAGCACCTTCACAAAGTAATAGGATCCGGAAAGTAAAGATATTACATTGCTGACTATCTAAAGTAAATATGTAAGAGAATTGTTAAACTGTATTCCTTATTACTTGTTCCCAATATCTCCTCCCCCCAAGCTGGGTCCATGACATCGAAAATCTGAAGAGAAAAATAAATCAAAAATTATAATGACGTACGGTTAGGTAAAGTTCCGATCTCATAATCTGCGGCCAAGTCTACGAATGCGACTCAAAAACATAAAATAAAATGGTTCAAGTATTCGCTAAAATCTAACAAAGTACTCGACATTAATTTCAACATTTAATGAACGACTGGTGCACTTAATGCAATTTAAAACAAAACATCTGGTTCATTCGTTATCTACGATCACGGCATTAATCTTCTGAAACAAAGCAGAACACACATATACTATTCCAACTGGGCAAACACACTGCTGACGTCAGAATCCGACAAGTTAATATAAAGACGGTCAGTTTAGCTTGTGCGATATTACTTCATGAATGACCTTATTTAATGACAATCCTTTTACTGATAAAAATCGAAATTCTATGTGTTTAAACCTTAATCAACTCGCTTTATGCATATTGCTAGGAATGCGATGGTAAAAACTAAAACCACGTTCATTGCGTTCTGGAGCACACGAAACCTCTTTGGTATGTCGGAAGCACAGATCGTAAATTACCGTTTCCCAAGTTGTATTATTCAAGGTATTTTGATGTACTAAGAATCCTTACCAGGAATCACATCGCTACATGAAATTTATCCATAATGCAAAAAGAATTAAAAAAAAACTTTTACAATTTAAAATTATTGACTTTCTAGGGATAACATGATAAGAAAACGAAATGATCTTCAGTTTTGGGGGGCCTTCAGACTAAAAATATTAAACAAATTTTCAGTCCAAAGACTTGATATTTCCTGGTTACAATTTTCACGTCCTAATAAAAATTAAATTAACTTCGTTCTGGACTACTGATTTATCTGCATTACAAATGAATGATCTTGTAACAAACGGGATATCAGTTACAAAATCATTCTTTGCGGTGCATTCCATAGCAAAATACTCATTTCGCTATAGCTGAAAATGATTATGACAAATTTCTGAATAGGTTTTTCCAAAAAATTCGTCTGTTTATGTTATGTCTTGTCTGTATGTTTAAATACTAAACTATATTAAATGTTTAATAAATGTCGTAAAATATAAAAATCCTAAAGGTATACATCTAACTAAGGTGGCATAAAACACTTTCATATCTTTTTCGTTTCTCGTCACTTCTTTCAAATTCCATCCCGTAGGTCTATATGGAATATTATAATTTAAGTGAATTTATAACAGACCTATGGGACTATATAGAATATTATAGTACTTCGTTTACTGAATTCGCTGGTACTATTAATCACAGACATGTTATTTAGATATGCTGACGGCTATCCGTCCGTGTTTGGCTCACAGAACTCGTAGGCCATTTTCACATAAAAGTAATGCGCGCGTATTTTTTGATTCACAATTGAAATAAAATAACGCATTTTCATAACATTTGGTTTCTTGCTTTGGTCTTTTCTCTCCCTTTCCCCTCTCCTCCAGGAAGAGTTGTATAGAAAGATTAACTTCTTGTACTTTCTTCGCTATGCGAGCATGAACATTATACATCAGAACTCTACCCGCCGGCTACACAGATACGCAGATCCCGTTCAATAATTCACAGAAATCAAATCCGGGGAAAGAAAAAAAAAACTACCAGCCTTTAGCAGAAAGCATTAACATAAAAATCGGATATTTTTTGGTAACGGATTAAGTCTCCAAATCACCAAATGTGATAACCTGTTTATATAGCGTCATAAAGAGTTGTGAAATATTTAATGAAAACAACCATTCTTCCGACGTACACAGTGATCTCTTTTCGCTTTAAAAAAAAAAAAAAATCACAGACCTACACAAATTTGGTATTGCGCACATTAAACATGCCATACATCATACATTGCTATTATTACCCCAAGAAGCTTTACGTATTGTTCCTGCCAACTAGTGGGGTTTCGTATTAACGTTTATGCTTGGCGCTAAATGGTGCCCGTTAACAGAATAACCCAAAGTGTTATACCCAAATTTATAATACCCAAAGTGTCTAACAGTTTAATAAATCCTAATATATAGAAATTCCTCATAAAAATAGTTGGAGTGCATGGAGATAAATCAGCAAATAGCAATTGCATCTTTCTTCTCCTGATATATTTTATTTTGGTTCACGAATGTTGTGACTGAAAATTACCTACAGGTTTTTCTATATGCCTGGATTAACATTTTAAATGAATATCAGTATTTCCAAACGAAATGAACCACTGCAAATTTAGTGTATTAAATTTCACCAATTAATATAAAATCTAAATTTGTCTCAGAATTCTAAAAATTGAACTCACTGTTCATGAACAATTAAGGAAAACAGAAATGAGTATGAACACTCTTTTGCGCGTACATAATATAATACGACGAATCCAAGGTACGAAATTTTTAAATCAATTCAGCCAAAAATTATTCTTTCATCCTTAAGCAGAAGTGATAACGTATCACATTCTAAACAATAGAAGCGAAATTAAAAGAATACCAAAAAGTCTCGACGTATCTTATCTGTAATAACGTGTGCAGGGAATCTTTTGATTATCGGATCGAATAGCTGAAACGCAAGCATTCTCAAATTCGCAGACTTAAAAATATAGAAATAATTCGGAAAATAACGTTACTTTGTTACAGCTGAAAGAGGAACTAATTTAATCTTAATAACATTCGAGAAATTCTTTAAATAAAAATCTGTTTCATATCACATTCAGAATTAAGCACAATTATATTCCTTTCCAAACCATCAAATTAGAGCTTTGATCGCTGAAAATCTAAGCACGATATAAGTCTAAAAAATACATGATTTTACTGGGGCAATTTTACATCCAAAAGACAGGAGGGGGAAAATTTTTTTAATTATATCTACATTCATAAATTTGTTCTTTGCACAGTATAGTAAAAAAACGGCAATGCAACCTTCCCTTAAGGTTCACAGAAACTTATTCACAAGAATAAAATCTTAATTTGGGGAAATTAGAAAATTTTGAAATTATAATCGAAATGAGTCTCAGGAGGACGAAGCATCACATTATACTCAGCGATCTTATTTATCAAAGGATAGTATGCATGTCTCAGTGGCTTCAAATACTTTAAAGAAAAATTCTGTGAAGATGTTATACTAAAATAAACTGAAATATTTTTACAACTAATTATATTTAAAAAGTATTTTATTTACGAGTTTTAAGACCCAACAATACCACTTATGCACAACTTTCATCCTATCAGTTAGAGATAATAGCACTTCGATCCCTTGAAGTTACAGTAGAATTACGCTTTAAAGTAAAACTCGGACTACAATTTTTAAGTAAAATCAACGATAAAAATGACAGTAAAAATACATACCGGAATTGGCATCGAGTGCACTATCTGAGCAAGCTAAATTAACATGACCATTCCTTTTTTCATTCAAATCACAGGAAGCCGTACTATTTTCGTAAACAGGCCGCAAAACAACCTCCGGTAATTTTTTAGAGTCTTCCATAGCGAAAGACTTTTACCCCTGCAGCATAAATCTAAAACGAAAGTGTTCGCCGTAGTAGCTATTTGCGAAATAAAACGCTGACACAACTACAGTAACAGGCAGCAGGCCACTAGTTCCATTCGAGGTGTGTGACTTAACTGACTCTGATTTCCAAGTGGAGGAAAAGGTAGGTAAAGGAAAATTGCGTACCGCCTCTCTTGTAACCTTCTTTGTTTCAACGCCAAAACAGCGAAATACCTTAAATATGTTATCTTATCGCAAAAGTGATTTAAAATGACAATAAAAAGTGCCTATATAAATAAAACTTCCTTTAATCGTTCTCAATAGCATAAATTTCGCACTAAAATATCTAATCTTCCAGAAATTTCATTCAACAATGCAAGATAGCGACTCAATAAATGGGTAATAAAGTGTTCAAACAGCACGTGGAAAGAGCGTTCATTTTTTTCCCGACTACGAAGGCATAAGAACTATGATCCAAAAGAGGTTACGAGGAAAAGGTAATACTAAAGGTGTAAAAAAACCATTATTATAAGAACTGTGAACCTGTGCCGTAACATCTGCAGGTGGAAGAGAGAAAAACAGGTTACGGAGGACAATGAATTTTCGGTCAAATTGGCGCTACACCTTTCTTTCATTACGAAGTCTCCAAATAGTAATACAAATAATAATTACAGAAAGAGATGTAAGAAATAAATACACACCAAATGCAATTTTAATAGATATCAAAATTCACTTTTTCTTAATGACCACAATGAACTACAAAAGGCATTTATTTTGACGGGAAAACGACTCTTCCTCGCAGTAAATGAATTAGCCAAAGGAAAAACGTCTACAGCAGCGGAACACCAGTAGCTCTGCAATTTCTACGAATTCGGTTCCCAGCGATAGAAACTGACTCACAGCCATGGTTTGGTTTGTTTAATAAATAGCAAAGCTCTCGAGGGTTATCTAAGGTAAAGGGTGCCTTCGTAGAGGACTTTAAGAGAAACTGGCTCGATCCACGTTACACATGGGGAAAAACCACAAAAACGTCATGCAGTCGGCCCGTTCGCCAAGACTCGAACCCCAAATCGAACTACTAGTGTTCAGCGACTTTACCGCTCAGCCACTGATGATCAGACAACAATGGATTTAGTTGGTTTCTTTCATGTATAATATACTAACAGCTAGTTTGCCCTACAAGTACTTAACCAAGGAATTTACCTCTTAAGTGCTTTGCTATAATTTAACAAACTTGTTCAGTGCATGGTTCAAACCCACAAATAAAAGTCATTCAGTATCCACTAAATGATATAACAGAAAATGAAAATTTTAGAATTCCTCAAATCGGACATACATCTCGTTTATTTAATGATTTTAATTCCTTAATATCGAAGTTTTTAAAACCTCAAAACGCAAAAATGAGACAATCGGTTATAACGAAAATGAATACCAGGGAAGATGGAATTCGCAGTAGATAAGTATTCAGTTCTATTTTCCACCGATAAGAATGGATTAAGTCCCGTAAGAGTGGGGTTCACTCGTGACTGAACGGCCAGATCGCCGAACTCTGGTACTTAGACTCGGGGGTTCAAGTACCGAGGAACGGCTTTGGCTACGTATGATTTTCTCCATATGTAACATGAATGCGAGCTAATTTCATTTAAAAACGACGTCCACGAACGCACTGTCTTAAAGCAAATAGCCCTCGTGAGCTTTACTTAATCCGGATAATCCTAAATCGAACAATGGCCACTACAAATACAATAATATTTTAGCTTAATAATAAGACGCACAATGCTTAGTGTTTATAATAACTGCATTAATACAGTAACATTTTAACGAGAGAAAATAACCTGGGCTTAAACCTGATTTTCAGAAGGTGAATTAGCTGAGATTACTAAGTTCTCGGTAAGCAAGAGCAAGCTTACTTGCTCCTTTCACATAAATACAAATAAACTAACTGAAGTCGAGAAAATAACCGCAAAAAGAAATGAGCCAGATGAATGAAATGTGACTTACTTACTTCACAAACCTGTTTCTAAAACCACCTGAGAAACAAAGTATACAAATCAGTATTCAAGAGATTATTCAAATACTGGCAACTACTAATTAAAAAAACTCACACAAAGAACATTCATTACTGAAACCTAGATTCTTTTCTATTTTACCGGATTACATTAATGTTATAAACAATACTTTCTGCAAAATATGTTCATGTTTAAGTAAGCTCTCAAAAATGGAACTCCGCGAATACCCCGTTTACATAAAAATACTGCTCTTGCAATACTTGCTTCGACTGAACAAATAAAAATTGTACAACTAGCTGGTAACGATCTGGTTTGGCAATAATAATCAGGTTGTTATGATTGGAAATTGAAAATCATGTAGTAACATAATTATTAAACAAAAATATTCTGAAACTAGGGTGATCGCATATGATTTTAAAATTATTCCTAATATCGACTCACAATGCTTAGTAATTTGGAAAAGTCTATACCAACTCAAAATACGTTGTAAGAAGCAATAAGAAAAAATTATATTGTACTAAAACATAACACTTATTTCATGTCTGTCACAATAATAAAATTGTATGCGATTGAAAATAAATCAAACATCAGAATGATTTTCATACCAGCAAGCAAAATGAGACATAGTAATTACTTGTGAATTTAAAGCCAAATCGTAACTCTAATTTAGAAAAATCGATTCATCTAACGGCGTGGCAAAAGAAAACAAAAAAATTATCTCACGGTGAATAAATATTAGAAAGAAAGGACAGGTGCTCCTTGAAAGGCACTTCTCCAGGTAGCAATGTTTCTTTCCCTCAAGTCAAATTTTTCAGCGCCAACGATTTAAGTTCTCGCGGTGAATCCGAAGTAATTCTATGTACCATACAAATAATAAGAAGATAATTTCAACTCTAAATTTAAGTTCAACTTTAACTGCAAAAAGAATAACAAGATTTCTCAGCAAGAAATTCACTGAAATTCACACCACCTATGTTTTAACCATATAGTTCATAAGAAAGTTTCTTCGAATTAGTACTATTTCAGTCATCCTACAGTTTTGTTTTGAACGCACACTGCAACGCCCACGAATGCTATCTTGCTAAGCGAATGATTGCTTTAATAAAAAAAACTTTCATTCGTCGGAGTTCGATTTGGTTTGGTTAATTTGATTACGGCAAAGTATGTGAGGGCTATCTGCCAAGGGGAGTGATGCTTTCGTGGAAGACTTTCCGAGGGAAACTGGCTTATATTCATGTTACACACGTTTCACACGGGAAAAACTAGGAAAAAGCTCATGCAACCAGCCCGCTCTCCTAGAATCGAACCCACGTCTAAATAGAAATGTTCAGCTACTTTGGCGATCAGTTGCTGGCGGGTCGTCGGAATTCGAACTTGAACAGAAATACCAGTGTTCAATGGCCTTATTTACTCGGATATCAGGGGGCAAAATTGCGAACAAAAATTAATAAGGCTTAAGAAGATTGCAAAACAAAAGCTTCTCCTTATTGACAGGAGCCCCAACAACGGACGAGTCATTGCTCCGCTGAATAATGGAAGTACACAACGCGTTCTTTCATAGGTGAGGTTTACCAATGCTCGAGCGCTTAACACTGGTACTTCGGTCCCGGGTTTGAATCCCAGCGAATGGGCTGGCTGCATGGACGTTTTCGCGACTTTCCCCCACGTGTAACATGTACACTGAGCATAAAAAAGGGGGAGGAGTTCTATATCTCCCGTTCTACTGGGTAGATTGACGAAATTCAAATTGCGTTTTCCATGTCTCGGAAGCGCGACTTAGGATATATATTAGATTTATATATAGCTTTATTCTAATATAGGTATTTTGACACAAAATGGAACTTTTTCTGAAATAACATACCAATTTTTTTCCATATTTCGATTCTACGACTCAAATTATGCCTAAATAATAAGTTTTGTAAAATTTGGTGCGAAATTTACGGAGAAATTCAAAAATTTAACTTGGCGAATTTTTTTCAGTTTCAGCCAAGAATAATTCACTTGGCGAACTTCTTAACAGGTGGCAACCTATTTTTCTTCCCTTCCATTGTACAGGGTAAGAAAAGAAGTCACATCGTTCCTGCATTTTTACACTGTGGATGAGAGAAAAAAAAGTCACATCATTCCTGAATTTCAAATAATTTTAACAAAGTGCGTAAACCACATTTTCGTTATTATCGCTTTCAACAAATATGCCAAATTTCAAAACGCGCCAATATATAAATTCACGTATATCTTCGAAAATTTTAAATAAAAAGTTCTAATTTTTTGCAGGTATGCTTAGAAATACATCCATTTTAAGATGATGGTAAAAATTTTACAGATTATAATTCAAAGTTTTTTCGAAAAATTTATAAAAATTATTTAAAAATACAAATTTTAAAAATAAATCATAAAAGATCGGTGAATTTTATTTGGAATGAACCTAAACTTTGAACTATATAGGAAGGAATCAAGCAAGCTTCATAAAAAAAGAGATATTAATAAATACATACCAAGTTGAATTAACATTAAGGAGCTAAAATTTTGAGAGCTAATTTTTTCAAAACTATTCGTGCGATTTTTACAAAACTTGGGAGTTTGGCATAATTTGAGTCACAGAATCGAAATATGGAAAAAATTGGCATGTCATTTCAGAAAAAGTCCGATTTTGTGTCAAAATACCTATATTTGAGCAATGCTACATATAAATCTAATGCATATCCTAAGTCGTGCTTGCGAGACATGGAAAATGCAATTTGAATTTCGTCAATCGGTCCAGTAGAACAAGAACTGTCCTCTTTTTTATAGAACTGTCCTCTTTTTTTTTTCCCCTCATAGTGTACGTCAGGCAGTTTCCATCAGAAAGTCCCATCCGAAGGCATCCATTACCTTTTGTAGATAATGCCTTCAAGTATTTGCCATATTCTAAACCAACCAAACAAAACGAACCCTGGCAAAAGTGCTGGCTGAATGGTTGGTTCTCCCCACGTGTAACACAGGGCTAAAGAAAAAGAGCCCTGCGTGTAACATAAATACGAGCGGGTTTTCTTAGAAAGTCCTCTGAAGACTAGTCTGGTTTATTTGATTATGGCAAAGCACATGAAGGTTATTTGCCTCAGGAGAAGGATGCTTATGGCTCGTATACACGTTACACATAAGGAAAACCACAAAAACGCCCATGCAGACTGCCTGTTCACCAGAATTCAAACGCCGGACTGAACTATCAGTGCTCAGCGACTTTACGTTTTTTAAGACCTCCCTCACCTTAACACAGATATGCCTTGTAAGCTTTATCATATTCAAACAACACAGCCTAACTTTTATTGAACAACTTTCCTGCTTTATCATACTTGTTAAGTAAATCTATAATTAATAAAAGGAAACTTTGATTAAATGATTACAGACAATGCACGCCAAGGCTATCTAATTAAAGAAAGGATGCTTTCATTAAGGATTTTCTAAGGAAATTGGCTCAGACTTGCATTACTCGTGAAGAAAAATGATCAAACACTCATGCAATATGTATCTCTGTCCACCAGCGGCCGAGCGGTAAAAGCCGCTGAATACTAATAGTTTGGTTCCTGCGAACATATTTTATAATTTTAATTATTAAAAACAGTGTTGCGTGTGTGTTTATCACACAGCACGATGGAAAGGCTACGGCATTTAGCTTGCAGTTCCTTGCAGGGAAGCCCATTTAACACAGTGGATTCTTTTGCCATCTTCTCTGATGAATAATGATTTTGTTTGTATGAAAATGATGGTTTTACAAAGTCCGCTATCAAACCGACCAGATACCTTGATAAAACATATGACTGTATTCGTAACTGGCATAAACAGTTTTGTACGTACTGCTATTGTATTTAACAGCAAATCATCCTTCATAAGAGTTTAAGCCAATAATATTCCATGACCCATAGGCCTTCCGTACTTCAGCATCTCTGCAAGTTTCCAGTAGGACAATGCCACGCCTCATATATTGCCACACGCCCTCTTCAGAATAAAAAAAATCTCACGTTTTCCATACCCGCTTAGATCACTTAATATACCTACCACCAAAAATGTACGGAATATGTCCAAATAAAGGGAGATGAGTATGACAGTCTCCAAGAAATACTTGATGAACTTTGAGCACGGGTTAATGCAATTTGGATGGCTATTCCACAATATTAGAACCTTAAATTCAATGAAACGACATATAGAAAAAGCATTACACACCAAAAGAGAACACACAAAATATTAAGTCTATTGACATATTATTGATATGTCAAGAGTTTTGAAATACTACTCATTTGGTCTGCATTGCCAACTTCGCATATCCTGCAAAAGTAAAAATAATAGCAAAATTCCTTCAAGTTCTTTGTATGTTTAGACCAAATACCATATTTTTTAACTTTAAAAGATCAAAATACCAGTGTTCAGCCGCCTTATTTACTCGAACATGGGTGGCAAATCTTGTCAAGAGAAATTAATAGGACTTAAGAAGATTACAAGTTTCCCCTCTTTGTTGAAGGACGTGCTACCAGAATTCAGTTCAGAGACTTTTCTTGAAGAAAGCCCATGACATGAAGTAAAAGAACTCGTAAAAAGCTTTTTTCCAACACAAAGTTTCTCTATGAAATTAAACTCGGTTGCTGGTTAACTGAGTATGGAAAGCAGGCAAGGACAATTTGCTTTAATCGGGATGCCTTCACTAAAAGTTTTTTAAGGGAAATTGATTCACATTCATTATACATGTAACGAAGACCATAAAACTAACCAGCTTATTTGTCTTTAAACGAATTTGGGATGCGTTTTCACACGACTAATATAGGCCGTTGCCAGCCTACCCATTTGCATTCGTAAAAAACTTGAGTCGTCATCAATGCACAGCACCTATTTTTTTCACCTCTTTTGAAACTCCATTAAATTTCACAGCAGTTTAAATTGGATTATCTATTACTACTTAAAAAAAATTCACAATTACTAAAATTGATAAAGCTAACGATAACTTTAGTGTGATTTGAAAAATTTTAACAAAGAGCTTTAGAATGCAACTACCTATCTACAATTACAACAGAAACATTAATTATTAACAAAATTAAAGCATTTCATAAAAAGCTAAAAATTTCCTTTGATCCATACTGCAACAAATTTGCCGATCTTTATGCTCTTCTTAAGATCCAAAAAACACCTATTAAATTCAGATTCATAGCGAATGGCACAAATAATGTCAAGAAAAATATTGACTGTTTTTTGCACTGCAGCTTAAAAATTTTTGTAATCTAATATTCACTTGTAATACAAAACATAACTTCTACTGTATTATTATAAGTAACAACATTCCAGTTATTAAACTTCTAAAACCTGACTTAAATTCTCTTAATATAACCTTTAGCAGGGCAAGATCCAAGACACTTTTCCCCCCTCTTTTACTATTCCCTAATGAGAAAAGTCATTAGAGTGGTCATTTGTCCCCTCCACAGATGCAGTAAAATTTACATGTTTGTCAGACTCTGGACAATAATCCAGAATACATTACCATATTTGAGACTTTTTTTAGGTTTATTTTGATTTAATTCAAACTAAACTGTATTTATGAGCAAACTGAGCAAAATGTATACAATGTTTATACAACATTTACTATTCCTGATCAATCTCGGTAATAATTTGTGAATTTTATGTCTTCATTTTTACTAGAAATTAGGAAACCAGAACAGAATTTGACAAAATACAACAGATATGAACTAGCCTTATATGCCTGCAGGTTGAAGTGCAATATTTGATAATCCATTTTCATAAATAAAATAATAGTAATGAATAATTTAATGAACTAATAATAATGAATTCATTAGTAATATTTGTTACTATTAGATGATTAGAATATGATTCATTACTATTAGATTTTGAGACAAACTTATAGCAATAATAAAACTTTAAATCTGTTTTTTTCATAATTTTATTTTAATATAAAAAAGAAAACCAGAGATTTATTAGTTGTGTTTGATTGTTTAACTTTAACAAATATTACTTTGGACAATTGGGCACAGGAGGTACATCTGTAGAAAGAATTATCTTTATGAAATTGAATTTTGTTTACGTTAGCAGGGAAAACATTCTCTGAATACTCATACTATATGCAATCCATTTTATACCTGCAGTGTAAAATGAAGTCTGATGAGATAATTTCTTAAGTCTTTGCATTTTTGTGGTGTCCGTACAGAGAGAGATCTTTTAGGCTTCTTTTTAATATTTGTTGAAGAGAATTTTAATCTATGATTTAAAATTTTAGAAAATATAAATTTATCAAAAATATTTTTCAGAACAGTTTAAATGTTTATAAAGAATTCTACGTCAATTTATATTCATAGGCGAATTTCGTACAAAACCATCGTTATATCCAAAGTTTGATTTTTCCTTGATTTTAAATGAAATGTGTATACATATGTTTTACATAATAAATTTTCTAATTTATTTTAAAAAGATTAGTCTTCCATACTTTCAAAAGAATAAGGACATAGAGGGTGTTGACATTTACAGTGTAGGAAATATTTTTTTTTATATTTCTTTCAGGGATCAAAACGGTTGCCTAGGAATATTTTAAAGCAAAATTAAGAAAACCGTTTATGACAAGTTTTCCATAAAGTATCATCTTATGTGTCTTTTTATTAAAGTGCGAAATCTTCTCTGACACAATAAAGAATCCGAATCATGAATGGAGTAAAATAAATTCATGAGAAATAACTCCAAAGTGCAGTAATTCCATGTAAAATCATAATATGAAACATTGAAAATTCCATGTAAAACTGTAATATGAAACATTGGAGGAAACTACAATATATTTTATTCATAAACAATCACCTAAAATGTCTAATTTATGTACTGCCGAGTGATAAACTTAGGTTAGCAAATTTAATCAGTTATTTCAATAATTTTTCTTGATCTATTTTTTACGAGCCCACCAATGGCTAGTGTTTAAGTTGCTGAACACTGGTGGTTTTCTTGGGTTCAAATCACAGCGAACAGGTTGGATTTCGGGATGGTTTTTGTCGTAACGTCAGTATAAGCCAGCTTTACTGAGCAAGTCCTCGACGAATGCCTCCCTAACACTTATATAGATAGCTGTTGAGTGCTTCGGTGTAATCCAGTGAACGAAACAAATCAGGCCAATCAAATCCCAGGGAACAGGCTGGTTAGATGTGGATTTTTTCATCAGAAACATAATACGAGCAGTTTTTTCTTAAAAGACTTCTACTAAAACCTCCCTTTTTAAGCAGATAATGTTCGCTGTAGAGTCATTAGGTTATCTTAATGCCGGAGATATGAAAAATGAGCAATGCCCTCGCCGAGACTCAAACCTAAACCTCTTAAAATGCGCGCGGAGTGTGCTAACCATTACACCATGAAGGCATGCAGGAAGGAGGGAGAAAATACCTCATAAGTTGAATCAAAATAGGGACAACTTCATAGAGCTGTCATCCCACGTGTGAAACGCACGGTGGTTTTGTGTCTATTCAGTTTTCCTTTGCTTACATTTTTAGAGAAATGCTTCCTAATCGGACGAATATTTGCACATAAATTTATTTTGTTTTCATTTAATAAATAAACGTTTCTTTGGGATATACCGTCTACATATTACTCGCCCTTTAAATCTAACAATAATTTCGTCTATCTGGGATGTTGTAAATTTGTTTTTAAATGATCAAAAACTTTTTTAATTTTCCAAAGTCTGTCATAATTCATAATTTTATTAGGTTTTTCTTTATTGTTTCCAAAATGCAAAAATCTTAAAATCATTAAAAATCTGTCTTTTGACATTACCTTACGAAAAATTGATGTGTCGATTAAATCAGCCATGGATCAATAATCTCAAATGCTATCTTTTTCATGTCCCATGAGTAAGACTAATCCAAAAAATTTCAGAAGCTCATCAGACGTAACTGGCATCCAGTCGCTTTCACGCTTTCTTTTTCCGCTTATAATGAATTAAAAAAAATTTAATTTTAAACAAGTCATCTGAAAAGTATTATTTAAAAAAATCAACAGCAAGATGAGTTTTCCACAATTCAGTCTTTATACCGCGATTACCAGTAAAGGTCAATATGTTAGTTTTATCATGTTCATTTGGTTGTCTCCATTCAAATAAATTATTAGAGTTGTTTTTGAAGTCATCGGCAACTTAACCTTCATTAAAGATTGATTAAAACATATTTCTTCTGTGTCTGAACAGTCGAAATCTGTATCAGCAAAGTTTCCTCTTCTAAATCTAACAACTTGTTAATTTCATCGTGGCTAAGACCTTTGAAACAAGGTACCATTATAAGAACTGAATAACAGCGCAAGGAAAAAAGTTAAACTGAAATCTTGAGAAAAAGCTCTAATGTTTGAGAGTGAGATAGCATGTGTTTTATTTTCAAGCATATCGGCGCAAGACGAAGCCTATGGTCTTCGCCAAAACGTAGCCAACCAGTTAAGAAAGGGAAACAATGCATAGCCAGAAGCTACTCTGAACAGCGAAACTGGACCACCCAGAATCAGCGGTTTCTCTAAAAGGGGGACAAAAACGTTTGTACGACATTTGTACCATAGCCGGATTAAAAGCAAGTAAATTTTGTGGTACAACAGTTGTACTACCGGCTTTAGAAAGTTAAGACTTTACAACATCTTTAAGTACAAAATATTAACTGCTATGACATCGAGAATTTATATACATTGCTACCATTAGAAGATATTTATACTAGCTCTCTTGAACTTCCAACCTTTTTTCCTACTATACCCACAATTATTGATTTTCTAAACGGAAAACCACCGTACCTGCACTATTCAAGAATTTAAATTCCCAAAATTTTTAAAACAAGTGAAATTAATCAAATTCGCTGAAACAACCTACATTTACAAAAAAACCGTACATTTACAAAAAAACACTCAATCGATTTCGAGGGTAGCTACAGGTCCCTCCTCATCAGAAGAACAAAATATCTAGAAAGGGAAAGAAAGCTGAGTAACAGCTTTATATACTCTCGGGTAGAACCACGTGCGAGGAAGCAACGCCATCTATCGGCAAAAATAATCATAAAGAATTATGTTAATAGAATTTTAAAAGCGCTAGGAAGGACTGGATTAGACAAATTCGTTCACTAAAATTGCTAAATCTTTGTGAATATGAAAAGCCTCAAGAAAATCAAGAACGAAATTCAATAGCGTATCATAGTTGGAAATTTAATCATAATTTTGACTTTGGATCTGCAAAAATTATCCAAAAAGCTTCTTCCGTTGGTGAATTGGATTTTCTTGAGGCTTTTCATATTCACAAAGATTTAGCAAGTTTAGTAAACGATTTTAAGTCTAATCCAGTCCTTTCTAGCGCTTCTAAAATTCTATTAACATAATTCTTGATGATTATTTTTGCCGATAGATGGTGTTGCCTCCTCGCGCGTGGTTCTACCTGAGAGTATATAAAGCCGTTACTCAGCTTTCTTTCCATTTCTAGATATTTTGTTCTCCTGATGAGGAGGGACCTGTAGCTACCCTCGAAATCGATTGAGTGTTTTTTGTAAATGTATGCCAAATGCAAGATTGTTTCAGCGAATTTGATTGTCACATTGGCGTGTTTCTCTTCTATTGTAAGTGGAATTAACTAATTTGCTCATGCTTACAGATATATGGTTAATCTTATTAACATTAATAATTTTAATAACATAGATACTTCGTGAATTTATCCAAATAGCTTGAAAGTAAATAAAACTAATCCTTCACAAAATGTAATTGAATATCTTGATCTACAAACAGTTAACAACAATAAAATTCAAATTTTTGACAAGACCAGAAACTTCCATTGTACTACTAATAAGTTAATAAATTGGACTACTAACATTTCCCCAAATGTGATAAGTAACACTATAATTAATCAAATACATAGAATTAAGAACTTATGAACAGATACAAGATGTTCCCCAAGAAATTTTATTTCTTATTAAATTTCTCAATACTAATTTAGTACCATGTCATTTTTCTAACTTGTGCTTTAAAAAAGCAGGCGTAAAATACTCAGTCTGATCTTTTTACTGGCAGGATTGTAATTATAGTTCTAAACCTTCTAGGCAAATGATGTTGGATGTCTCTTGGTCTAGACATATGTAAATTTTTTGTAGTTAGTTTTTGTAATTATATCTGTTATTTTTGTACAATTGTGTAATATTGTTTGACCTGGCTTTTTTACTTTTACTAAACTAATGAACCTATTTCAAACTTCTTAGTCTTATTCACAGCTCTTGACAAGTGAAGATTTTCCATTTCTTACTGTACATTTCAGACAATTAGCCAGAAATTAATTATTTTCTTTTGTTTGTAAAATTCTTTTTTTTTTTTTTTTTTTTTTTTTTTTTTTAAGAAAGACAATCTTGCCAATTTTTATTCTAACTACAATTTTCTTTCGCCAACTTTTGGTAACTTTGCCCTAACTTTTCCTGCATTCCAACAAAGACTTCTGACTCATCTTTCCACTCTTCAACATGACAACCCTACAAATTCTTAACAACGAACATTGTTTCACAACTCCATTTTGATTTTTCGGCTTGTACTAGCAAACATTTAAATTTCATTAAATTCATTTCTGGCCATTTTAAATATTTATTAATTGTAGAGTTTAAAACCTTTTCAGTTTTTATTTTACCTTTTTTTTGCATTGTTGCTCTTTTTTTTCGGGGGGGGAGAGCTATTTTAAAATATTGCTAGAATTTTTCTTATGACATATTTATTTTAGTTTTGTGCTGTTTTTGCTTATTTTAGTTGTACAATTCATTATTTTTAACACTGAAGAAGCAATTTCATCAGGGAATGACCTCTACACTTTTGTAGAATTGCCCCATTTTTTTTTATATTTTTAACAATAAAGTTCCTTGTTTCATATTTTCAACAAGAAAGGTCCATTGTTTTAATTTTTAGCATTTTTTGGCTTCTTTTTTAGTTCTAAGTGACTATGTGCTTAGTAATTAAATTACTAAACTTCAAATTTCTTGTTTTTATTTTTGGCTTTTATTGATCTGTTTGGCCACATGCCTAATAACTGAATTTCTTTACTTGCACTATATTATTATTTTTTTTTTTTTTTTTTTTGTGACTTGTATTTCTTGAAAAGAGAGGAGACAAAATACTATCGCTTTTATTAATTATTGTTATTTGGACAGTAACAGGTTTATTCCCCTTGAAAAGTTGATCAGTTTCTATTCAGTGACAGAAATTGAATTTTTTGGCCTTACAATTTTAATTTGATTTTTACGTTTCGCACAAGTTTTATCCTTTATTCATGAATTTGACAAATTTTCAAATATTTTTACTTCACTAACCTTTATGATTACAATTTTTTTATTTCTCTTTCTAAAAGATATTTTTTCTTTTATTTCTAATATGCAGCTTCAGGGCAAGTGTTAGGTTATTCTGACACATAATTCTTACCTTTTAATTACATGTATATATATATATATATACAATTACAAAACATTTTTCTTAAACAAAACACAAGCATGCCTAGATTTTTTCGTGCATTGAGTTAAGCTGCTGAAAAACTATTAATAAAGTAAGAAATTTAGAACTAAAGTTTCACAAAGACCAAAAATTGAAATTCGCAAGTAATAAAATTTAAAATAATCCTATAAATGCTAATAAAAAATTTAATAATGTTAAAACCAAAACTTTTCACACGAGCAATACCCCAATTCAAAACATCAATGAAATTTAAAGAAAAGCGAACATAATAGAAGGGGAATTCAATCAACTTCATTGCCACTGAAATCAATTCAAATCTCTCTTCTACAGAAATACTTACTTTTCTGTATCAAGAATTCTTTTTATTCAACGGTAATATATTGTATTTAATTAAGTAACTTAGCTTTCATTTTCATCAGAGTCAAATAAATTCTATTCAAAACAATTCTCTCGTCAAATATTCAACTACATTTTTTTATTTTAAAATTAAGCTTAAAGGACGATTTCATATTCATCCAGAGTCTGAACTTCTTTTATACTGAAACACAGAAGTTACTTTTATAATGTTTCTAAGTAATCAGTAAATCTCATATAATATTGCCAACATTATTAAATCTAATATGTTATAACAGATAGAATATTGCCAACAAAATGAAGAATTTCATTTCCAATTTGAAAGGAAGAAAGCATATTTCCTTGATAACATAGATATTTGTAACATGTCATAACAGAAATTAAAGGTTAAGGAATACATTGTATTTATAATCTATAACTCTACCCTAAATTTAGATTCTGTGATTGTTATAATAAAACCTGCATACATACACCATATACATAAAAATGTTAGCAAAGCCCCCAAAAATTTATTGTAAGCCCCTTCATAAGTTGATCACATAATATTAATACAATAACAGTGACACCTCCATTCCCCCCATTATTAAACTATATGTGTAGCTACACAATCTATCATATTTATTTACTCTCCCCCCCCCCAACTTTTTAACAAAAAGAAAAAAATAATTTTTTCTTGAAAAAAAAAAAAAAACACTTTTCAAAAATTTGTGCTTGCACATTTTTGCTATAAAAATAATCCAGTAAAATTGCGTATTACGGACCAGTTTGGCACGTTTTCGAAAAATCGCCAAATCGGTTACTTTCGTGTGTGTTAGAAAATTACTAATTCATCATATCGTCATATTAGGTGGTTGCAAATTTGAATGAACCCTGTAAGCATGCAAAAAATTGATCATTTAAACATGCAAAACTATCTAAACAACCTGCAAACATGCAAAAATATCTAAAACAGAAGTTCATGAAAAACAACGATATAGCATTTGAAAGTTAATAACTATGTATTATATGGTTTCAGCAATCTTAAAACTTCATAATATCATATACCATTTTTAAGACAGTAACAAAATGAAGTAAAACGTTTTAGAACGAAATTTAAGAAATTGTAATGAGCAATAAATGAGTGGAAAGCAATGATTCATATTTAATCTTAAAAAAAATGCAGAAGAAAAAGGCAGATAAAATTCAAAATTTCGATCTACTGAAACATGAGCAGCAATGGCATACTAAAAAAACAAAGTGGTTAAACAATTTTAACTACATAATTTATAGTTTTACAATAAATTTTTATTTATAATTATATTTATTTATAATAATAAACAGTAGGAACTCGCATTTGTTTATATCCACACTAAAATGTAACAATACAATGCAGATGAAATTCAAAATGGCATGCTCATTTCAACCACGTGCTTAATCACATATAATGGACATACACCTCCATTCACACAAATCTGTTGCATCTTTCATTTCAACTAATTTTATACTATTTTTACACTTAGGGCATTCGTGCATATTCGCAATCAAACCATAATTCAGGCACCATTCTATCACACATCTTTCACCTTTATCTTGCAACCAAATCAAATAAGTGAAATCCACCAGTTCAACTCTTTCGACGTCAGCCATTTTGCTCACACAATCTACTAGAAGCACAGTGAAATGACGAAAATTCAAAAAGCCCGCTTAAGTACTATAAACTGTAACCTTAAACCCTAACGATTTTCATGACATCAAGAGGTTACCAGATTTGGCACGATTTCGCGTCCTTTGGCGACTGGCCCCTAACCTGCAGTCTAGCCCAAAAAAACAACAGACTTTGTTACACAGGTGTGTCCCACAATAAGTTAAAAACTGAACCAAAAGCCAAAAGTTCTAAGATTTATAATTGTCTTAATTAAGGCCTGATCACTACCAAAATAATTTTTAAAAGAGAATGGTTTAAAAAAAAAGGGGACTCAATCCAGCTTATTATTGTTTACTTGCCAGTAGGACTGGTGCCAATACTGATGCAACCTGTGTGGCCACACTGGGTAGCAGAATTTAGGGACAACGAAATTTTTAGAATTTAAAGAAACAATGAGAAGAAAAATTTAGAGATGGTAGAAATTTTTGAATTTTCGGTAGGCATTACGCAGCGGAATTTAAGACATACAGAGATTACATTGAATGGCAATATTCCTAACGACGGGTGGAAATATGCCTACAGCCTAGCCTGTCAGGGTTTTTTTTTTAGTCCAAAGGGATTTAGTCCCGAAGGACTATTACTTTCGTTTTGCGATTTTGCGTCAGAAACACAAAAATGGCGTATCACTTTTCAAATTGTTGCCACTAAATGTTATCGCTCTGCATTAAATTTAAAAAAATGAAAAATCTGCATAAATGTATGCATGTTTTTTTGTTTTTTTTTTGACGTAGCTTTCTCTTCAAAAATCGTCTGCGTGAGTTGCACGGGAAAATAAAAAGGAATTTTAATTACAGTTCTAAATAAATAGCCAAATAAATGTGAAATTCATAACAATATTCTCTAAAACTTTAACGAATTTTTCATTAACAAACTCAAAATATTGTATTCTGAAATCAAGAAGGATTTGAAAAGTGTTCAAGGTACAAAATGGTCATTTTGTTCTGAATATGTAAAAGTGAAAAAATGCATTTACCGTCCGTAGACATATAGGCTATATATATATATGTGTGTGTGTGTGTGTATGCGTTGTGTATACCATTTCTCAATCAAATATTTTCCTTTCCAGTTTCTTTCATTTATTTTTTTTTATTTTTATTTTTATTTTTTTTTTTTTTTTTAAGGAGCTACTTTTTGAGGGGAGAAAAATAAAGACACTCTTTTGGTCTCTCTGCCAAAATTTTAATTTCCTCTTTGCAAAACAAAACAAAAATCATATTTTAACCCTTTGTGGTCATGTCTCTCAGCCACCAGAGCTTTTTACCATTCCAGTCACGTCTGTTCTCAGTCATTACAGCAAAGAACCATATTGATCTTGCACCATATTATGTCAACATGCTTCAGAATCTTGCATATTACGTATCACTGTTCATTCAACATAAATTAATCCCAAACAGCATGATACTTATGCATAAACTTAATATGACTGCAAAGGGTTCTGGAAGGAATGAAATCTAAATTACAAGTTTTATGGCTAAGGAAAAAAAAAAAGAGACAGAGAGAAACCCTCAAAATCTAATGTTACCTTTTTATTTATCTAAACCTTTTTAATGTTAGAATTATATCTTAATATCAATAAGAAAATGATTTACATAACTCAAGAATAATATTTTCAAAACTTTTAAGAAATAAATATTTAAACTATCTTCAGACTACACAAAAGTTGGCCAATTATCAGTTCAACCTCAAAATATTTTTCAACCAATTTTTAACTTCTCAGTAAATAAAACTTAATAAAATTAAAGACTGTTTTAAGAACACTAATATAGCTATAATCAAACTATAAAGCTGCAGATTTCTACTTAAATTAAGCCATTTTAATCATACATAAACAGAAGAAAAGCATCCATTGCAATATCTAATAATATTTTACTTACAAAATGTTCCTTCCCATAATTCAGACTCGTACCAATATCTCAAAAAATTCAAATACTTACTCATTCCACAGGCAGAATGCCTTTCAGAAACTCATTCATTAACCAATCACACTTTTCCCAAATTTTAAATCATTTTATAAGTACTGAATTATATATATAATTCATCAGCAATTAAAAAACCTCCAAGCATTTTCTAAATCCTCCATGCCTTTACCCAAAACAGAATTTTTCTTTTATACATCTACTTTAGTTCAATACAGAAATCAATATGTAATATCTGTTGATGTGAATTAAAATAAGGAACCTATTTCTTAACATCTTCAAAAACTTTTCAAATACATTAGTTTTTATACATTGACTTAAATAACATAATTTTAAAAGAAATTGTTACAAAAAAGTAGAGCTGACTACTGTTTGAGATTTACAGAATTTTAAACCTATATTAACAATAAAGATATTACTTTTCTCCCCATAAAAATTAAGCTCCACGTTTTTCTTTTTAAAAATACTTGAATTTTATTACTCAGCTAACATCAGACGAATGTATCTCTCTTTATATGTATACACAACATTTTCCTAAATTGTGTGAATAATTATTCACAGCACAACCTTAAGCAAGCAATACTTACGGTAGAATAAAAATATCTAAACGAACATTAGATTTATAGCAGACTATTTTAATAACACTAGAAACAAGCTAAAAAATTATTATTTCACAGCATATTTTAATTACAGAATATAGACAGCATGTTCTGCAAATGTTAACTGTTTACACAAAGCACAGAACTGAGGCAGTACAATTTCATACTTACCTTAATGAATCTATGTAATAAATATCGTGTGATAAAGTGAAAACTATTATTGTAATGAATTATCACTTACCCGTATTTCTGAAATGGCACTATATTGAAAAACTTGTTTTGTGGAATGCTATCTGTAAAAAAAGAAAGGGGGCGAATTATAACGCAAAAATATATTTAGTGTTGTTCTTAATTAAATAAAATAAATTTCCAGTAACATATGTTACCTGCCCGGTGGTTCTCCAACAAGTCCTACACTTGTAACAACTTTCATAATTTTACAGTTAAAATAATTTGGCGTGTGGGTTTCTAATTAACCCAAATATTATTATACAAATTAGGATACTTAATACGCATACAATTCATGCTCATAAATGATATACTTTTATAGCATG
The DNA here is from genome assembly GCA_000611955.2 of Stegodyphus mimosarum. NCBI lineage: Eukaryota > Metazoa > Arthropoda > Arachnida > Araneae > Eresidae > Stegodyphus > Stegodyphus mimosarum. The sequence continues at coordinate 211,598 of KK117826.1, forward strand.
AGAATAAGCCAAGACTTTATACTACAAATTCTTCAAATTAATAGAACCTAAGATTTATAAGTAGGATTGGTCAAATAAAACAGGCAATATATGCGGTTTTAAATGCCTGATTTCAAATTTTTTAATTCTACAGTTCTTTTTTATTTGATATAGAACATAAAAATCACGTATTTCTTGAATAAGCACTCTGCATCTGGGAGAAAATCACATTATCGAACAGCACGTTACTACCGAACTCAACGACCGACAGCGACACATTTTAGAAAGCTGCTGCCAAATTGTTTTCTCCAAATAACAGATTTAATCACAAAGCTCAATAAATAAATAAAATCACACTATTTGCGTTAGGATCAAACACATCAACATGTTTTATCACTGCACTTGAAAGATACTTTCATGAATATTTATAGAAGATTTCCTTATCGCTAAGGGTTATCAATTTACAACTCAAGAAGTAAAGAAACTTTTGTGTGTGTGTGTCTGTTTGTGCTATTTATTCATTACTTTAAGAGATAATACAAATGCTGAATGAACGATTAAAAAATGTAAAATGTTATTTATGTATTTGAGGAAAAATGTATTCAATCACTTAAACTAACTCAAGTCAAAAGTATACTATAATTCATAGTTAACTTAAGTGAACTTTTATTTTTTTTTTCGAGATAATATTAAAAAATGCATGTTCTTTTTTGGAAATGACACATTTATAGAAATCATTATTTTGGCAAATTCGCGCATATTCTTCCAATAATAACTTTTAATATAAGCTCTCTTTAATGTTGAGAATACAATGTAAGCTTTAAAAAGCTATATTTTTTATCTATCCGAAACATAAACAGCAGTAATATTTAAAAAAGGTAAGAGAAGGTACGTTTAAGAACTTAACGACCCAGTGGTTCAAGGCCCCTTTTCTTGCCTACGTTAGTAACATAGACTTTAGAAGTGCTTAAATTATCTTATAATTCTTCTTAGTTTTGTTACCCTGTCATTAAAAAAGGGAGGGAATAATTGGAAAAGAGCCATACTCGGTCTCAGTCTCAAGCTACATTAATTGGGCACTGTAATGGCTCCATGGGGACAAAGACTGTTGTGAAACCTGTTGTGAAACTAAAATTTTGTCATCTCGAGAGGCAGAGGTTGTCGTCTTCGTGAACACTTGCCCTCTAGAGGGAAACTGTATTAAAAATAGAGAAATAGAGCAGCTACACTGTATCACTACGAAGGCCTGAGAGTAAAATGATAAACGATGTAGAAATAACGTGCGAATAGATATAGATATAACAAATAATAGATATAGACATAACAAAGCTATAGGTATAGGTATAACGATAAATTTATGACCTTTATAGATATAACGTGCTCTAAGAAAGAAAATTCATAGAGTTAAAAAAAAAAAGGAAAAAGAAAGAAAAATGCCTTCTTTCGTTTCGAATATGTATGTTTATCATACTTAGTGGTTTAAATAAGCACTTCAAGATCGTATCCACCTTCCCTAATTTACAATCTAAAGATGAATCGTTATCACTACACAGAAGAGATTAAGGAATCTTAGCAAATTAGAGGAGCTATAGCTTTCGTTACCGTGGTTACAAGGCGAGCCAGAGGGAAAACAAAAATGGCCTTCTGTCTAAAAACCAGGCTGTAGTGTAAAAATTGATGTTTGCTGCCCAATTCGAGTATTTTGCATTCGGAAAATTGACTTTCAGAAAGCCTATCAAGCATTTCATTTATAGCTGTTTGTAATTTACTACACAATCGTGTAAGGTATAGGTTAATTAACCAATTATTATGATTTCAGTCTTTATTATATCTTTTTTCTGTAGACCTCACTAGAATGCAAATATGTTGTTAAGAGTATTTAAGCCATGACTAAGGTGTTCGCAATTTAAATTCTTCAATTTTAAAATTCTTGAAGAGGAGTCTGGACTTATACAAATTAGGATCATCTTATACAAATTTTGATCTTTCGTTACACATCCAATAAACGACAATAATTCCCCCTCTTTAGTCTTTGTATATAGTGTATATAGCAGGGATTCTCAAATAAGGGTTAATTTTTTAGTTTTAGGGGCATACAGTCGGCTTGACTTCACATGATTCCTGCAGTACAGTTAAAAAATTATGTAAATCTAAATAAATATACATATATTTTTCAAGTTTGGGAAGGGAGGGGGAATGAACTCCGAACAACGATGAAAGAGGTGCATGGAGCAAAAAAGGTTGAGGACCACTGGTTTATCGTTTTCTTCGTCTAAGGGCTAGGTTTAGTATTTTGTATTCCTTGTAGAATATTCCCATTTGTTTTGTATTAATGTATCTCTGCCCATTTATTTTCATGCTTCTATTATTGTAATGTATGCTGTGAAGTTTCATTGATAGCTATCTAAGCGTGGAAGGCACTCTAACACCTAAGTATTTGCCGTATCAAGTGATTTTACCTTACTAATTCCACTCTCATTCCGGTTCATTGCAGCATATTTTTTTACTTGTTTCAAACATTTTTCTGATAGAGGTTTGTTTTAAAACTTAAAAAGTGCTCTAGAGTAAGCGTTTTTTTGTAAATTCTACAGGGTCATAATCTCTTGCTCTGTGACACAGCTTTGCTGTTCTAAATGTTTTAGGTATTTTCCCCCATGTTCCAAACCCTCATTAAAAGATATTTTCTCACTCCTATCAAATTCGTTATCTGTGTCGGTGTCGGAATCGTTTTCTTGCTGTGGCGATTTCAAAACAGAGCCAATGATTTCATCATCGGTTATCTGATATGCCGTTGTTGGCTCATCTAAACACATCATCCATACTAAATACTTCTTCTGGGCTAAGATCTTTTTTCTGCCACTAGCACAGAATCATTATTATTCGGTAATTATGACGTCATTATTGGATAAATATTTTTTCTTCGGTGTTTCATTCTCCATTCTGCGGTTTCTGGAACCTATAAATTCAATGTTTATATTTTGAGAGGCAGTGCGGATTTCAGGAGTTGGCGGATTTCAGCTCGGCGGATTTTTGGTATTTGATTGTATTTCAAGATTTTAGTTTAGTTCACATTATTTTTACTACCATTAAAAAAGAATAAGAATCACGCACCAGAAAATCTGTAAATGGAGCTAAGAAATTCACAGTGTCTCTTCACAGATTTGAAGGTAGAGATTTTATTTAATTTATTCGGGTTTATCAAGAAGTAAATAAGGTCAATCAGGAAGTTTTGCACTAAGGATAATGTCTTTGTCAGGGAATACACTTATATACGAACAGCATTTTTTTAACAGCTGAAAAAAAATAAGAAAAGAACCCAATTGACTGATCCGCGATGAAGATAATTTCTAATAACTGCTCAAGGTTTACATTATTAAAATTGAAACACCATCAAGTGTCAAGATGTGGTAAGAAAAAAGTAACTTTATAATTATTTACAAAGAAACATATGTATTTGTATTTATTCATCGAAGAAAAATTTTTAAAATAAAAGAAAGAGACTAGGTTTGTTATTATTTATTTTCAAGTTTTGTATACCGCTTAGAAAATTTTTTCTAAAAATTTAGAAAGTTTTCATAATTTGTTTATTTTTAGTTTAAATTAAAGTAAGCTACTAATGATTAATTAAACATGTTAGAATTATTTGAAATAAATGTCAGTCTTAAAAATTTTAATTTTAGATATCAGTGTATTTGAATAGTAAAGTGTAACCAAGAAAACTGCCTTGCGGGTATCGAACTTTAGATTTCATATAGAAATAAATATAAATTTGTAATCAACCCTTTAATATAAACACTGCTGTTAATATAAACTATGCTGGACTAACTCTAGCAACGAGGGTGCCGAGACTTTTCATTAAAGACCAGGTGATGAACCTGTTAGGTTGTATCAGATTCTTGCTCTGTAATATTCTTAAAATTATATATGACGTCCGTGTGTAAGTTAAACCTGTTAATAAATTATTGTTGCACTATAAAGGACTCTTTTATGACCCCCTCTAACACGACCCCCCACAAACTTGAATTTCTTTTCCTTTGCGATATTATTATTGTTACTGTTTATGTATGTTCTGTTAAATATTTAGTAACAAAAAATTTAAGAATTGGTTTAATTTTAAGTATTTTTTTATTTACTAATAAAAAATATTCATATTGTTGTAAAAAATCCTGACCCGTTAGCTGCTTTTATATCGTGCATTCGGCTGGCATGCGGTTTCATACTGAGACCGCTGCCGTAGGAAATCAAAGTCTTCAAATGATGTAAAATCAAAACATTTACAATTCTACTGTTATTCAGAAGAAAATAGTTGCAATCTGATTTTTTAGTTCGTAACTCAACACCTTAGAGTATATGACTGACTATTCATTCTTGCAACAAAGTAATAAATTTAATTATTTATTTAAATGGTTAATACTTAAACTATTACCAGAGTGAAAATGAATGATTTCACTTATTTTTAATAGTTGAAACTCTTTTTTTAAAAAACATCTTTCTTTTTGACGTCCCTTCACTTTTATTCTGATATTCAAATGATTATTTACGAAAAACATGCTTTTAAATGGTGTACTATGGTAGGATTACCTTTTCTCTTAAGAATATTTTGGGGGTATATCTTTTACAGCTGAAGAGATTATTCTGAATACTCACAAAACGCAGGAAAATTCTGATATTTCGTTATAAGTTCGGGTTTAATTTGTTTGTTTAACTAATTATGGGAAAGCGTTAGTCGATATTAATCTAAGAGAAGGGATGTCTTGGTGGAGCATTTTTGATGGAAACTGGCTCCCTTTCATTTTAAACACGGAGAAAAACCATAATGTTCGGATTTCAGAAGTTTCTTATAAATCTTCGGGATAATCTTAATATTTTCTTTAAAAACTAGACAAATTTGAGAACTTATGCATTGCATAAGATTCCTAAAAGCAAATTTATGTTTTTTTCTATAGCCATGTGTATATATCGATTTTGGAACACTCGTCATTGTTTTCTTTGGAAAACCCTATACGATATTTTTAAAAAAGTGCGATTTATTTTGTATTTTCGCTGAATCAGATTTTAAAAAAAAAGATGTGTGTAAATACGCATTTTTCCCTCTATGAATGATGTCTCCTCTGTCGCCCAGTTTTACATTCTTTTTTTTTTGCCTTTTAGTGTTTCTTTTTTTAGCCAATCCTGAGCCCGTGAGTAAAAATAGGAACGCACTTATGTAATACCAGTGTTAAAAGTCGGTGTCGGTAAAAAAGTATTGACAGCTGCTAGCAATACAAGAATTGCTTCCAACTTCGACTGTATAAGCAACTACGTCTGAACCTTTTGCTTGCAGATTTTTTTCTTTCTGACGATAAGATAAAGAATGTCATAGATCAGGTCATTACCTCTAGAGAGCTTTATTGTTTGTTTCATTTATTTATTTTTGTGTGCGTATGTGTGTTGTAAACCACGAAGTGCTAAACGATGAGAGTACTTAAAAAAAAGATGAACCCAAATTTTAAGAAGGATTATGCAAATTAAGTAATTTCTTGTTACAGAAAAGGGAAAATTTCAGTTTCAGAATATTACAAAGTTTAACAATTATTATGCTAAATATTTTACATTTCGTAGATCAAAAGTGCAAATATCGTTCTTTTTAAAGGTATCTGTAATTTCTGTTTATGTTCCTTATTAACTTACAGTTTATGATACCTAATAACGGTTGATTTTATTGATTTACGAGTTATGATTTTGTGACACCAAACATTTTTGCAGCTGATGATTTATTTAACTTAATCTTTATGCCAAATCGTAATAAAAGACAACAGCTGCATGTAAAAGTACTGCATACATATGCGGAGGCTGCGTTTACGAACTTATATTGCTCTTTAAGGTGAACATTTTAAATGTCCCCATGAGTAAAATTAATGTGGTACTTTCGCATCTTATCCTAGAAAGAAACTTTGGTAAGCGCTAAAAATAGCGATAACTTAGAAATAAATGTCGACCTTTCTGTTGTGATCTTCTGCCTGGTGCAGACCTTAATTTCTAAAATTAGAAGTGCTAGAGACCTATGGATGGCCACCAAAAAAGTGAAAAAATAAATAGAAGGGGAAAAAAAGATAAAGTTAAAAAAAAATTTGAAAGCTTTCAGATTTTATATTACACGCAAAGGCGCGCTTTTTTTAACGTTTTTGTGGGCTAATTTTATTTATTAAATATCATGTTTTTCGCACTTAAACCATAAAATTCAGTTCAATAGCAATATCGAAAAATAATTCTAAAATGAGCATATCTTTAGAAATTCCGATACACAGTCTCGCGCGCTGGAGATTTTGTGTGTGTGTGTGTGTGTGAATAGGGTTGCCATTGTTCGCTTTGAAATCATTGAGTTTGTTAACGAAATATTCGTTAAAGTTTTACAAGATATGAAATAGATAATAAAACAAATTCCTAATTTCAGATTTGGGCTTTCATATGCCCATAGTCTGGTGAAAACGTGCGTTATTCGAAATTTGATGGCTCTGGGTACCGTTGTTTTATCACAGTGTGAGAAAAATACATGCATTTCTGCAGATTCTTCATTATTTAATTTCTTTAAAAATAATACAGTGCGATAATATTTGGTGGCAACAATTTGAAAAGTAATACTCCGTTTATAATGAACCAACACATAATCGCATTTCTAGACTAAGACGCGTCCCTTTTCTGCTAGACGCGTCCCTTTTCTGCTAATAAATAATTCAACAATAAATTAGAAAGCCAGAGATCATCTGTATTTTAGCTCCAGTTAGAATTACAATTTCACTCTAAAACTGAGAAGTACCTGGACCAAGTTCTTCCTCATGCTGAATTTAAGCCTTGCCTTCGTGCAACTAGAATCTTCGGCAGGTTCTTATAGTACATGATAAAATATTTAATCTTCCCATGTGTTTGCGATTTATTATTTTCTTCATGGATCTCTGGGGTATAGCAAAGGGTGAAACGGAAGTTATATATTTTATTTAATATTGCTATACTAATTACTGCAAGCAGTAGTTAGACAGCATTCACCCGAGAGAATTTTAAAAAAAGTATTAGCTGATTGCGGCACAATTACCTCCACAGCAACCACTGATATATTGTAAGTAGCCGGGAAGTAAGCATAGCCCTGAAAATTACATTTAATAGGAAGGGGAGAGAAAGAAAGAAAGAAAGAAAGAGCCAGTTGACTTAAGAAAACCCTCTACAAAAGTATCTTTGACCTTAAGCAGATAACTCTGGAGTACTTTGCCATATTTGACGTAACCTTCTGCAGCTTAGGAGCGGACGTTTTTCTTTCTTTTTTTTTTTTTTTAATGAGAATTTTAGATGATAACTTGATTCAAAGCAAATGCTCCCTTTAATGGTTTTGCGACAAGATATTGCATTCTGCAAATATTTTATCGCAGTTTCTACCACTGCAAGCAAATACCACAAGCATATACTTTAAAGTTTAAGACAAAAAGTATCACGATTTTTCAATATAATCTGTTGAAACTTGGAGTCAGCATAAACGAACGCATATGAAAAAAAGATGACACTTCTTGTTGAAATTAAAGAGTTGTAATAAACCTTGTTGTCAGAGATTAGCGTATTTTGAAAATCGTGAGACTTTTAAGTTGGTTGCGCTGATACACGTAATTACCAACCAGACCTAGTAAAGTGCAAATGATTTAGATGTAAATGACCCAGGCATAGGAATATATTGACAATCAAAAATTCCTAAGAATGCCACTAGGGACTGAAATCAGAAATCTTGCAGCTATAATGCTTAGGAATTTGAAATTTTGCCGGTTACACAGCCATATAAACTTCTTGTGTTTTCTGTAAAATAATAATTTTTATGAAATTTGTAGCATCGCATGTTTTGCGACATAATCTTTTTTATAAATTTTTGACAGTAGTTCTTCAATTCATGCTTCTGATTTTGACGGTTACTACACAATTGCTTTCAGTCAGTTTCTCTATAGATACGCCTGATAAACATCATACACGAAAAACAGTTATTGTTTTATAATGAAGCAATTATACTAGAGCTTTGCGGTCACGCGGGGTGTAAGTCGAACTTCGTTGCTAGGCAACCATATCAAGCTACTTCATTGAAACTGGTATAAGGATTTTGTCTAAATCGTTCGTTCGTTCTGGACACTTATTGCCGCGATATCACGCAAAAGCGCGACGTTTCCGACTCAGTAATTTTGGTACTAAAAGCCCATAACGTAAGTTAGTCAAATGCGTGGTAGGAGGTCGAAAGTGGCAAGAAAGGGGGGGGCAGGTGACCGTTGTCACATGAGCAAAAGCAGGCGAGTAAGACAAATGGAGAGGCTTCAGCGCGAGGTAAGGCATAACACATAATAAAACAGTAAGATACAAAAGATAAACATTACAAAATAATGACAGTACATGAAATAAAGATGAAAATTGTTAAAATGAACACTGTAAAATAAACACTATATACAATAAAACTATACAAACTATGTACAATAACACAGTAGAAATAAGAAATCTACGTGGGGAAATTGGAATCCTGGGTGAGGAACGCCGCATACGGTCGGAGAAGACTGTCCTCTTCAAGAATGAAGTAATTTAGTACCTGTAGACGATCAAAATGATTGCATTTAATTGCACGCTCGTAGAAGTTAGCATTTGTTTTATGTAGGTATTCAGCAATACCTTCCAATTTGAGGTCCCTGTGCAGCGTGTCGTTTCTCACGTAGTAGTGAGCATTCGTTATTCTGCGAAGAAACTTGTTTTGAAATATCTGAAGCTGAGCAATGTCTTTCACAGAAGCGGTAGACCAGGCTGGGGATGCGTAAGAAAGGATGGGCCTTATCATGGCCGTGTAGATATGCCGTTTCTTGTTTAAATCTAATTTCGAATAGTTCCCAACTAAGGGGTTGAGACTGCTGCTAACAGCAATAGCTTTCCTTTTAATGTGCTTGATATGATCTGTCCAGGTGAGTGATTTATTGAAAATAACGCCGAGATAGTTAGCATTTTGCACTATAGGAATTTCTTCATTAAATAGGCGAAGTCTGTTAGAAAAGGGGGCGTTAGGACGTCTGCGTCGAATGATTAAAATGGGACTTATGCGCATTAATTGCGATCCCCCATTTTTGGGACCATTCTTCAAGACTAGGCACGATATTTTGTAGCTTCTTGATAGCATGGTCCGCTCTACCCGACTTGACGGCGAACGCGGTATCATCAGCGTAACAACCGAGGAAATGATTGTAATCGATATGAGTTTTCGGAAGGTCGCAAACATAAAAAAGATAAATTACCGGTCCCAAAACCGAACCTTGTGGGACTCCGGCCCTGATGCATTTAGTATTTGAGTTGCCCTTACCGATGCTGACATAAAAAGTTCTATTTTGAATAAAAGACCTCAGGAGCAAGATCATATCCCTGCTGAAATTGAGCTGAATGAGTTTAAAAATAAGCCCCTCATGCCAGACGCGGTCGAAAGCTCTCGCCACGTCCAGCATGAGTAAGGCGACACAAAGCTTGTTACGCAAAGCACCTCCGACGAATTCCGTTAAGCGGACGAGCTGCTTGGTGGTGGAGAGAGAGCGTCTGAAGCCAAACTGCTCATCAGGCAGTAAGTTCAAATATGGCTGTAGCCTTGTCAGTATTATTTTCTCAAAGATCTTAGCGAGCCCTGCAAGCAAACTGATGGGCCTGTAACCCTCAGGAGCAGTTAGGTCTTTACCCGGCTTGGGGAGCAGAATAACTTTAGCGCATTTCCAGACGCTCGGAAAGTAAGAGGTTTCCAGGCAGGCATTTAGAATTCCAGTAAGTTTCGTGATGACTTTTAAAGGCATATTCTTGATAGCTATGTTAGAAATGGCGTCGTGCCCTGGGGCTTTCCTACTCTTGAGACGCTTGATATGATATAAAACCTCACTTGGAGAGGTGAAATCAGTTTTATTTTTAACTGTAGGCACCTTAAGCCATTCATCAATGAAATTGTTAACATGTAACACAAACTCTGGGTTACAGGGATGATCATTGGGTGCAAACTGTTGTTTGTCTAAATGTTCTAACTGTTCAACTTTATGCCAACCTAAGTGTATAAAAACAAACCAGTCACAGCGAAGGAAACAGAAACTGATATTCGGTTAACGATTTCACTGAGCTCAGCTACACATTTATACATTCGCAACTTTACCTTCTTGAATGGTTATGGCTTGAGACCTGTTGCACAGGTGTGGAAGGCGCTGTGACTTTTACGTCTTAGGTGTACGACAATAATGACTAAAGCATCATGTGAATGATCTCTAACTGATATTATTCTAATATGTGCAGGGTGTTTGTAACTACAGCTTCCCCATTCAGAGTCCTTTGCATCCCATTTTAATTAATATATTTTATTTAGAATGAGAAAAAGAGACATATAAAAAATGGTTCAAATTTTCGCCATCACGTTTCTACTTTCAGTGAGAATTTACTAGATGCAAAAATTTATACGTCGGTACAAAATGTGAGATAATAAATCAAAACGAAAGCAAATGAGTTACGAAATCTATTCAATATTCCTCCTTTACATTTATGGTATGTTGGAAACATAAGACAGCAAGGTTAGACGTTGCAGGAAGAAAGTTCCGAATCATACTTTTTTACTGTTAATAATAATTTTAATTTGTACACGCTTGCCCTTTGACATGAACTTGATATATGCTTTTGTCTTTTTCGGCAGTATTCTGCTGATCTGCTGTACAGTTCTTCAGTGGACGGGTAGAAAAACAAACAAATGATCCTATATCGCACTCGCCATAAATACAGATACCTGAATTTTGTAATATTTTGTGAAAAAATTAGCAGGAAAGTGGCTGTGGCTTGTCATATACTGGTTGGCATTTGATGAGACTGCGGTATTACTTATTTTTAGGGAAAAAGTAGCACGTTCTCCCTTGAAGAAAGTTGTCCCCGAGGTATAGTGGTTAGCGTCGCTGACTGCCGTGCCGAAGGCCCTGGGTTCGAATTCCGAAGAAGGTATGGATGTTTGTAAATGTATAGTGTAGGTGCGGCATGGTGGCACTCTAAATATGTGACGAGCCGAAACTCCTCTAGTGTGGTTTGTTGGAAGCGGAGAGGAGTTGGAAACCTTAGGACCCATCCCTCCCCGGGGGGTGCTCTCCATCAAAACTGGGGATGGAACTGAGCCAAATCGCACTGTCACCTGCTAGGTGCGCAAGGCTGCTGCCAACGACAGGCGTAATCTTACGCTTCTTGCCACGAGGAGTTTCTTGGGCTTGGGTTGACTATACGTCAGCCAAGTGAGCATAAGCCAAAAACAACACAAAATTGTCCTAATATTTTTACTACGTGTCTTTCTTTATATGTTTGAAGGTGATATTTAAGACCAGATTTCGGTAACAGAACAGTTTATATTCAACATCTGCATTTCTTCCTAACATTTTTTGAAGTTCGTAAGCAGGCCGAATTTCAGTGATCCCAGCCTGTACCTTCACTCATCAAATTTGTAAATCGAGTTTCGCAATTGGAACTAAAGAGTTTACAAAATTTTATGCATTTAAGGAGCAATGATTTATGTTGGAATTAGCATATAGCGTAGATAAGTAATCTGAAAAATATGGAATTCTGTCAGGTTTTTAACAATGGCTATTTCCACAGCATATTTATGGTTGTTATTTCACTTTGGAGTGCCTTATTTCCAGGCGAAAATGTCTCCATGACCTATTTGGCTAAGATTCTTGAACAGGTGCCTCCTGTATTATTTTTTTACTTTGATTCATATAAGAATCCGCACGGGAATTTTATTTCATATGTATTGTTTTTTAATACTGTTTTTATGTTAAAAGTAAACAACAGGCCGATAAGAAAAGGATGCTGAGGAATTTTATAATTGTTGTTAGTAAACAGGAGTGGCTTTTGTGTGGCTTGTTTACTGTTTATCTTCAGATGGGTGACCCAGATTACTGCGCCATGGTTTACTATTTTTTCCACAGCCATAAAATTTTATGAACGTGAGGACATAAATCTTCCGGACCATTTTTGTATTATTTTGATTTAGGCAATTAAGGACTTTATTTCTTCGAAGTATTTGAACTGTGTAAATTTCTCATCAGTAGTCCTTTCTATGGTTTTCTGATGAGAAATTATTGTTATACTAATTTCTCGAACCTTGATCTTTCCTCCAATCTTCGCCATCTTCCTAGATTTTGCAAACGGCCTGGGTATCAGACGAATTTTATTTTTGCCTCGTGAAATTTTCAGTTTTGGAGCCATTCAGAGTTTATTAAATAGCATATATCTTTTCTCCATTTTTTTTCCATACCGTCGCGAGTTCATATCAAGTGATGAGCATCGTTTCATCTACGAACATATTGCTTCGTACGATTGCCCACTTATATTAAAGGATGCTATTAAACGTGAATGTCAAGAAATCTGCATTAAATATCTTACATGAATTATTTGCTTTATTCTCTGTATCGTAGAGAAAACTTGCTCCTGGTTTATTGGAATTTGATTTATTGGAGCAAAATCCTTATAGTCGCTTATTAATTATGTTCTTCTTCCGCATACAGGGCTTTAATCGTTCTGCCATTTCTCTTGCCAAAACTTTACTTAATGCTGATAATAAATTTGTAAGCCTTCATGACCCTACATCTGAGGGAGTTTGATACCTTTTAGCAATTAGTATTTTTTATCCTACTTTAAAAGTATACGAAACTTATACAGTTTCAGGTTTTTGCTTTATAAATCCAAAATAAGATAAGGTTTATGAATTAGTTTATAACAGCTTACAAATTAACCTTCATTCACCCTTAGAAACGTTAAAGTTTATTTTCCCAATAACATAAACAAGGTTCCCTCTTAACTCCTTATAACTTTCGAATATGTTACCATACAGTAACAGAATCTAGTACAGGAAGCCGAAGGTATGTAGTAGATGGTTCACAAGGTCTGCTCTGCTTCTGAACATGAATTAAAGTAGTTAGAAATTTAATCTACAAAAATGTCTCAAAACTGGAAAATTTTTCAACTACGAAAATTTAACAAGAATTTTAAAGCGTTTTCTATTTAGTACAAGAAAACGTATGATTCTCATATGATGTATATTCAAGCTATAAAAAGATGAGGTAAACATACGATAAAAATGCAAATACCTCATTTATCGCTAAAGTACTTCTGAAGGGAAAATAATATTCAGCTTGGTAAGTTAATTCTTATTGAGTTAGCATATTCTATTTGCAATAAATAGCAACTGCTGTATGAAATTAGTTTACGAAATGTTAATTATTTCACCGGTAGTGTACTTCGGATAAAAGTAAAATGGATGCTTAAAATTTGAAGCTATTTCAATTTTGCTTCTTTTAATTGGTATCAAATAAGATGGCGAAATGCAAACATAACGAGTAATGTTTAAGGGTTTTGCTATACATCACTTAGGAGGCTCGCTTAGGAGGTTTTGCTATGCATTGTTTCGTTGCTAAGTATAATCGTATCGCTTAGGAAGCAGTAAAATATAATCTAATAAAATTCTGTCTCTAAGATAACTGGCAATACAAAATATTTCCAGCGCAGTTTGTCTACTCAAAGAAATTGAAAACAGAATATAAGCGATGCAAACGACCAAGCTCATGATATTGATAAGATTTTGGTAACCATTTGATTACCGATGGTCTTGGAAGACTGGTTTTTGTAATTGAATTTTGAAAATTTTACTCAGATGAAGAGTCATCCTGTTCGAATGACATTCTTTTGAAAAGATGAAAGCGCATCTTTACAGATGGAATCTTCAACAGACAAAGTACACTGGTTTGCAAAAATTAAGGACGAGACGTTTTTTTCAACATAACGTTGTGCAAAAGCTTTCTAAATCAACAAAAATAATACCATAAGATCCACAAAATGTAATAACATGGCTAATGTAAGCAAAACTTCCCTAAAAAGAAATCAAAATGATAGAAAGGAACTTTGCAGAAAAAAAAAGCATGGAGCACAATGCAATAGAAGGCCCAAACTTCTATGTGACAGGTGTCCAGCAAAAAAACTCCCAGACGTTAGTAGGGAATATGATCTCCCTTGATTGCTGTGAAAGTTTCACATCATTTGTCCATGCTGAATATGAAATTGTCAATGAGTTGTTGAGGCATTGCTGCCCATTCCTCTTGTAGCACTAATCACAGCTCCGGAATCCTTACTGGTGATAAGTTATGTGCTGCCACGCGTCTCTCTAGAAAATTCGATACATGCTCGATGGAATTTAGATCCAGAGACCTCGCTGGTCAATCCATGTGTTCAATATCCTCTCTCTGAAACAGCTCTTAGACAGAAATTGTGTGATGAGATGGAGCGTTGTTGTCCATGAAGAGGAACTGAGGACCCATAAGGACACGTGTAAAGAAGGAGAACCTAGTTACAATAGCAGTCCCCGGTGACAAACCGCCTTGGAAGATGTGAAGGTCGGCACCGCTACGAAGCAATATGTCTCCCCAAACGAGAACTCCGCGATCTCCAAACTGGTCGCTTTTGATAATGTTGAAGGTGTTATTGTGTGTTCCTCGCTCTCTCCAGATGTGTATGCGTCTAGAATCGTAACTTAGACTAAATCTGCTCTCATTCGTAAAGAGTACTCGACCTCATTAATTATCTGTGCAATTCTGATGTTTCCTGCACCACAGAAAAAGCCTTCTCCGATGAGCAAGCATTAATGGTATACACCGTACAGGTCGTTGTGAAAGCAGGCGACCATTGTGCAGCCTCCTGGCCATGGTAAAACGCAATATTGGTCATCCAATTGCCTGTTCGATATTGTTACGAAAAATTCGGCGGTTGCGCCTGTATGTAAGCTTTCCGGCATAGCACTAGGGTTGCCATAAAATAATGTATGGTATGGTTGCCAGATTGGCGACTTTATCGCCCATTTGGCGACCAAATCGGCGATATCCCATGGTCCAATCGGGAAGCTTCTAGAATAACTTCCTGTCGAGATATTTCTCGAAACGTGTGGAACTTAAATAAAAGCTATATAAACCCTTGCGTTTCTGAGAGCGAGTTACTTGCGAGTAGATTGTGAAGTAGTGTGTGATTAAGAGTGTGATTAGTCGTGAGAATCGCTGCTTACTGTAAGTGCTAAGCTACGCGAGAGTTTTGTGAACGGAAAGCGATCGAGATAGTGCTTTGCCGTGAAGCTACCTTCACAGTATAGCTCGACAGTGTATTGGTGATTGTTCCACGGTGTTTATTATAAGTTTAGTGTTGCCGTGAAGCTGCCTTTACAGTTACAGCCTGAAGCTGTGTTGCTGATTGTTTCAGCGTATTTATTGTAGATTTTCGACGCTTTTAAAGGTAATTTTGGAACTGTGCTGTAAATAGCGATTCTTGTAAATAAATTGTGCTTTTTATTGTTCTGCATCGTGTTTTCATCGGATACTCTCAAATCCACGAACCCGTATAACGCAACAATATGCCTCGAGATTTCTCCTGCTGTTTTCTAACTGTTTCTTCTTGCCTCAGGGCAATATATCGGTCGTCCGCTGCTGTGGTTTCTCTTGGACGACCACTGCTGTACCGTCAGACAGCTGTTCCTGTAGTTCTAAATGCTCTCCAAAGTCGTGAAACAATGCTATGAGCAATCCCGAACTCCACAGCCACACTTGTCACACTTAGACCTTCCTCAGTCTTTCCAATGATTCGACCTCGGGTAAAAGCATCCAGATTTATTCTTCGACATTTCACACTGATGCAGCAACTCGACGTCGTTTAAACTGATATATGCCGTGCAATAGCTTCCTCCAAATGCTAAGATCACACCTCAAGCGATCTTTACACCTCTCCGACACTCCCCCATTACGTTTAGCTGTATATATACGCATGTTCTAATATACCTGACCCTAGTCAATCTCCTGATTAGTCTTTTATCCGTTCTGCCTCTTCATTCCCCTGATAAGCTAATTTTTCAACTTCATCTTTAATTTTTACACACCGGTGTACTTTTCACTAGACGTTTGATAATTTTCACATTAAGTGAACCAGAAACATCAGTTTCATCGGCTGTAACCACATAATGGGGTTATAATTGGATCAACTTTATGATGGGATTTTAATTAAAAATAAGTATACTGATCCTCTGCATTTTGTAGCACCTACCATTCTCGGTGTACCGACATGTACCTACATGATAATGCTCCTTCGCCCAAAATTATTTGCAACTATAATTTTCTGAGAAATAACTTCGGAAGCAAAACTTTGGACACGGAGATCCTCTGGTAATCCACAATTAGACCACATGTGTGAGAATACCTCCCATGTTCCTCACATTTTGGCTGGCATGAATGTACAGCTTCCGTTGGATGTGAATAGGATTATATGGCTTAGCAACAAATCCTACAAGTCCCTGAAAATCGCATTACCAAAATTTGCAGAGTACAATCTTACGTCATCGTCAAGAAAAATGTTCTTTTGCCTAGAGTTCAAACATGCTTTGGAACTCATGATGGCGATTTTGAACAGTACCTGCAATAGGTGTTTCGAAGATTTCCGACTGTTTTGCTATAATAAAGAAACAACTGCACAGTTATTTTTTATACATCTTATTTTTATCTTCTGTGTGTAAATAGTGCACAAAGAGCAGTCTTTCGATACTAAACAGAAGCACTTTAAAACTTTAAATAGCTAAAAATTCCGTTTGAACTCGCATCGTTTGCATACGTATTACTTTCAACGTTATATTCTCATTGCGTCACATCATTCCTTCTGTGCAGATACATTTGCATTTACTATCTCAAATACAGCCTATATCAGCTTCAATGATTGATTAGTATTTAAAATTAATTGCGATGTCCCTCTTCTTTTGAATTTTTTTCCATTTCATAAGTTTATACACATTTTTCTTAGAATTTTCTTAACATTTAGCAATTTAAAAGTTGATTTCACAAGTACGGTATACCTTTGGGAAATTCTGTAGTATATCCATTCAGCACCATAATATCCTGCAGTAGGAGCATCGTTATATTGCTTCAGAAATCGTTCTCGTTCATATATTGATATTACTGGTTGGACATCCTTTGAATCAGTCTATGGAATAGCAATACAAAATTCAATGATTTATTACATAACCTAGCCTGATCCAATTAGAAAAAATTTTACCTTTTACTTCACTTTTGAAAGATATTATGATCTTTTCAAGATCTGTATCCTTCAGCTGTTCTCCACAAATTTCTGTTGCATTTCTGGTTGGCATATCAATGGTTATAATACAAACTTCACATGATTCTCCTTCATTGTTGTACACAGAGCGTGACAACATATCGGCTAAAAAATTGCTTTTTCTGGGATGTATTCGATCTTCAAATTACATTTCCATTGCATAGCCCACCTATCAATCTACTCGTAGGTGACTTTAAACTTAAATTCCATTTCAGCGGTTGGTGGTCAGATGCCACAGTAACCTCTTGACCGTCAATATTGTCATATAATTTATTCAAGGCCCATACAACAACAAGGGCTTCTCGTTTTGTTGTAAAGTAATTTCTTTCAACGGCTGACAACAAAAGGCTAGCATCTATGGGATGTTCCTTTGGACATTTTCCTTGTGATAGCACAGCACCAAAAGCATAGTTACTAGCATCCGTTCGAATAATACAAGGCTTTGTTGTATCACTTTAAGATGGGAAGGGTAACAAGAAGTCGTTTAAATGTCTGGAAAGAGTTTTCTTCTTCTGGTTCCCACGGTTCTTACGTTCTTTTTACTTACGGGTCTAGCTATTTTTAAAAATTTCGATATGAATCATCCATATCAGGAACAGGCCTGTTAGGAAAAATTTGTTTCAAGTTTCTCGAGTAGACATCTTTTGTATAAGCAGAGGCTTTTTTCTGGATCAACTTCTACTCCTTCAGCAATCAGTGACCAAGATAGCTCACTTTATTGCATGCAAAATTGCCTTTCTCAAGATTTGCATTAAGTTGAAATTTCAACAAAATTTCCGAAACTGCTTCTAGACCAATTACATACTTTCGAAAGTCTAATGAGAGCATTATAATATCATCTAAATAAGATGATAGCATTATAATATCATCTTAATTAGATGATATTATAATGCTCTCAGAAACTCAGCTATAATGCTCTCGGAGAGAATGACCATTCTTTCAGGTCGCTTCGAAATTTATCAATTGGTCACTGAAAAGTGGTCGGAGCAGTTTTTATTCCGTAAAGCATTCGAACGAAACGAAAAGCTCCAAAACAGCAAATGAATGCTGTTTTGTCTCTGTCTGTAGTGTAGTACTTACTTGACGGTACCCAGACCGCAAATCAATGATTGTCATATATGGCGTATGTTTAGCAACATGCACTAAGTCATTAATCCGAGATAATGGATATGAATATGACATCGTACAGCATTCAATCTCCGGTAATCGACACAAAGTTGAACTTTTTTGTTTGGTTTGAGTACCAGAACGAGAGGCCAGAGTATGAAGACTCCCATTATTCAGTCACTTTCTTTTCCAACAGAGCATCAAGCTCCTTCTTTAAAATATCCGTCTTGGATGGAGACATCTGGTGTGGGGATACTGAAGCTGGAGGATTATTCCCGGTATTTGTATGGTGTTCAATATAGGGAATTGCTTCTAGTCTTAGTTGGAACACAGTTTTGTATTCCGTTAACGAAGCATTCAGTTTTTTCCTTTTCTTTTCAGTTAAATGTCTTCCTTCACTTTCTGTTAATCGAAACGTGTTAAATTCCGCATTATTTGTGGATGTTAGGGTGGTCTTAAAACGTCATCACTAAAGCTGAATTTCTGTTTAGCGTCGTCATGATAATACCACCTATTATATGAAATGTCTAAAACAATTCCAGCGCTAAGCAAAGAAATCATTTTCTAAGAAGGTTCTGTTATCTTTTGCTGTATGTAAGGCAAATAAGAACTATTGTCCCTCAATTTCAGTTTTTAGTTGGGTCGAATAAACTTCTATTTTCTTCCACAGACCATCGGGGGGGGGCAACATTCTTATCGCTTTTCCCAAATTCTATTCCCCCCTCTCTCAAACGATATAACTTTTCTCCCGCCATAGTGTGGCTGGCTCCAGTGTCAGGACATAAAATTCTTGTTAATACTTTTATTTTTACTCTCAAAAGAGTCACCCGAGGTTCCTCGACAAAGAATGTCCGAAGATGTATAGCTTTGAAATCAGCTTCTGCTTCCTTGAGAGTAAAAAAAAGTAGACGGGACATTTAGCCTTAATAAAGCCTGACTTGCCACAGCCATAGAAACTTACAGTTGGTCTATCTTCATTTTTGCATTATCGCTTGATGAGGCATTCTTAGTATGCTGAGGGTTAGCCATATAATTTCTGGGACCATTCCGTTGTTGAAACTTCGGGAGTTTCTTACTAACGTTTTTATTTCGTGCCTCTCTAGCTTCTTTATACAAATCTAATTTGTCCGAAAGTTGAAGTGCATTGTTACACTCCCACAACTTATCCAAAAAATGTTCTTTATAATCTGGAGGAACTTTCTTCTTAATTTTATCTGGCAGAGTCAAATTCTTTAACTGCTCACACGTCGTGACTTTTGATTCTTTGAGCAACCCATCAAAATACTTTTGTAGTTCAAAATAAAAGTATCGCCAGGTGTTTTCTGGATTTTTTTCTCTATAGATAAATATTCGTCGAAATTTCTTAGCACTCAATTTAAAGATCTGTAAGAGAATTTTTTAAATTTTCTCATAATACTAAGCAACATCAAAAGAATCTTTTGCAATTAGTTTTACAACATCGATAGGCAGAAGAACAACAAGATATACTACCTATTTTTAAATTGGTACTTTCGGAAGGGTTAATTGCTTCTAAAAAAAATTCGGAAGTAAACTCATATCGGCTGTTTAAGAATCAAAATTAGAAACTAACTTCTTCAGTTCTAACTTAGGCATTTCTGTGTCTACAGAAGCCACAGTGGCAGACTCCGTTTTACTAGCAATAACACTAGATTATAATTTTAATTTCGCCAATTGAAACAACCATTTAATTTCTCTCTCTCTCTCTCAGCATGCTCTTCTATTTCCATTTCTTTCCTATAATTTATGATGTGGTTCATACATTCTTTCGTAAACTCCGTGTCATACGTGGGACTAATAATTATAGCATTACTTATTTCAGGAATTCTAAAATTTTCCTCTGTTACTACACCTAGTGTCTTCGCTCATTCAGTTGAATACTATACCTTCCCTTTTATTAAATAAGCTATGCTTAAATGAAATTTGATAAATTTATTCAAAATATATTCCTAAAACTATTAGTATGCTAACATATATAGAGTATAAAATATTGTTATATGGATTTAGTATTTCTTAAAACACACATATTCAAAAGCAAAACATAGAATAAAATAATAACTCATTTTACATCACTTTCTATTGATTTTCTTGAAATAACTCGTAAAATACACAGTACCGTTCTCAGAACATAAACTGTTATAAAATACTTTCAGTAATTTGCATTAGTACAAAATATAGCAACTTGAGATTATATATTTCTGCTGTCCTATTTTGTCATATTCAAGACAAAATAAAGAGTTATTTATAATGCATTTATTATATTTCACATTTGTATTCACTTTTTCATACCGAAACTTGCACAGGACAAAATATGCGAACTTTATACGAAATATTCATTCAAATATGATTTATTTACTTATTTTGAATTGCCAAAGTAAGCGGTGCTATCGGAAAATTAATGCTCCTTTAATTGCTGCAATACTTCTTATCTTTGGGTACTAAGGAACTGGTATGCAACAGAACTCATATGATAGGATCAGGGAAATTACTCTTTCGCACAAAATAATTGCAATACATTGGAGCATTTAACTAATTCGAATTCGATTAAGTCAGGGGAAGGTCAGGTTCTTATATATTTACTGAATTCTGATGATCAGTAAGGAAAAAAAAAAAAAAAAAACTCAGTGAGAGGAGAATTCTTAACTTTTCCTTTAGTTCCGAATGTATTTATCTAAAAATCATCAAACTGTAAAGTGTACTTATCTTGAATATATCCATGGGCTGGTCATCATCATCACTTTGGATTTTATAGATTCATATGGGAATTTTCGGCCTCTCGTTGGGCGCCAATTTATTACAGGAACATAAATTTCCTTTCTTTAAAATAAACACGCGACAAAATGATCTTTAAAGTACTTTCTTTCAAACATAACATAAAAAGAATTACAAGCATAATATTTATAGCTGTAAGTAGATTACGTAATGTTACAGCACGGCGCTTCGGAAGATAACTACGTCATGGTGTTTTTTGTTCGCCTAAGTGGAGGAGAGCAAAGTCCCTCTGGCGGGTTCCATTTCAAAATGAGGGGAGAACAGTTAATACAGATTTTTATTTCTTCATAAAATAATTAATGCACTAATAAATTCTCCTTCTTTTATGCATGTCTTCGTGGTGCAACGGTAGCACACTCGGCCCGTATTCGAGAGGTCCGGGTTCGAGTCAGGGCGACGGCAATTTTTCATGTCGTCTGCTTCAAAATAACCTAATGAGTCTAAAACCTAAATAATTTATCATATGATGTGATGAGTTTTAAAGAAACATTTATTTTTTAAAAAAGCTTTTTATTATCACAAAATTGCAGCCCAGATAGAAGAATTAATTCGAAACTTCACCAAAGATTATGAGATCTAGTATGTTTGGCTAGCATGAAATGGTAACTAGATCTACTTTTCGCAGCTAGCACTTCTTGCAGAGGCGTGAAGGGAATGGACCCTTATTTATGACAAACTGAAAGCACGGACTTAACGAGCTTACATAAAAGCACCTTCCACTTGGGTGAGAACTTAAACGTAATTTAACAATAAATTTAAAGGTAGAGATGCAGTGTTTGACTACACAATTCGATTTAATCTACCAGGCTGACTTAAAAACTTACACCGATATACTAACTAAACGGCGAGAATGCGTAGCCGCTACTAAAAAGATTAACAGCTGGAGGAGAAATTTACAATCGTGCGCTTCACTAGCGAAATCACGCTCTGTCTAACCTTTTTGTTTAAAAACTTTAAGTACTCTCGTTCACCTTCTTAATTTGCACCCTGGCGAGGAAACGCGAAGGGAAATAAGAGAATTCACGGAAGATCCAAAAATTAAAATTACTGTTAGTACAACTAAACAGAACCCTATAAGATTATCTTTTGTATTTAAGACATAATAATATTCTTGCTGTATGGATATTAGAAATAGTCATATACGTATACAAATGTATTAGTTTTAACTAAAATTGTAAAGTATTTTCTCTCTGGTTGCCGCATGACTTTGTGATATAACTGCACGTACATTTAGCTAGCAATCGGAATGTCCGAAATTCGAATCCCGCCAAAGGCATAGTTGATATTTTCACATTTCTTGCTTTAAAATGTAATTAGAATAAATAATAAATAAATTGAATAAAATAAAATAAAATAAAAGATCTGAAAGAGTTAAAATTTTAATGGCCACTGAAAAGGGCTCTTTTAAAGTTTAAGTTTAATATCGTTTATCTGCACAGATTATCAATAGAGATTATCCAAGTGGACTAGAAAAATATTTTATAAGATACTAGATGAATATACAGGTAAACGAACATGGAATATTATATATCATCGATATATTTGAAAAATGAAAAAATATATAACTTCATTCCATAAAAATATTTAATGTTTTTTCCTAGATGTATCTATAAATAAATTCATTTTTATTTAAATTAATTAGATTAAAAAGTAAAAATGTAATATTTTTAAGAACTATTTAATTTAAATAGCTTAGATTGTTAATCAATACAGATTAAATTTGAAAGATAAATATCTTGCATTTTACCGAATGGCAACAGATCGAATAAAAAGTGAAGAAATGTGTATACAGTGAATCCACGCAAAATCACTTTAAGCCTGTTGCTTATTCCAAAACATACGCATATATACATATGTGTGTGTGTGTGTGTTTATGCGTGCGGTTTTTGCGTTTTTATTCTTTAATGAAATAAATTCAGCTCGTTCATAAACAAGCTATTATTTATGTTTTTTAATATGTCTGTTTCAAATACATACATGCCTTCTTTAACAGCTATCAGGATACCCTTACTGTTGGATAAACAGAGCTACCTCTCTAAGGCGCCTATACATGTGACTTATAGCTGGTATTCAGAAAGGGAAAGCACAGGGAGGAGAACCTGCAAGTTCTTTCCCAAAAGTATCATGATAAGTTAAAACACACAGCGGAGAACAAACTCATTTCTACACTGGTCGTGGTCCCTTCCCACATTATCTTAAGAGATTCGGCAAACGAGACTCAGAATTATGCGAATGTGGAGCGGTAGATGATGAAGATCACTTTGTCAACACACAAATAAATAGCATTTAAAAACAACAGATAGTGAATAGTGGCCGCAATGGGCCGCAAACTATCCATTTTACATGTACCTTTTAAAAATAACGTTATAAGACAGTTAAAAATAACAGAGAAATTCCAGTGAATGTGTAACTGAATTGCAAGTTTACTGTGATTATCTCAGTACGGTATTGTAAATATGAAATCAGATAATGTTTAAATGCACATATAATTGTCATGAATACATCTAAGTATCTCATGTAACTGTATACAAGACAATGTTTGTAATTAACATATCCATACTTATACATAGGCCTTGTATGCCCATGCAATATTTATATATGGAAAGAGATAATCTCGTTTTGACAGGATGACTATTACCACTATAAGACTTTTACAACAAAGTCAGGTCAGTGGTTATTCCAGGCGGCACTCAACTGGTATTCACACTTTCCCGTCTTAAAATATCTCTATCTATACTTATTAAAACCTCTATCTTCTGCTGACGTACATAATATATCAGCATACACACTTTATTATTAATATGATTTCATACTGTTTTATACTTAATTCTGTTCCCCCTTTTATCGATTACTCCAAAGAGTTTGAATGCATTAAACTTCGCGAATTTGATACGCAGCTTGTGATTATATATTAAATATCGATCCCAGCAACAACTGAGTGGACCACCTCTGATTTGTAGATTGTAGATGGTTCAATACTACAAAGTAATTTGATGAAAGACAGTAAAATGTCATGTTTATGCTGCAAGCGTTCAGGAGAATCGCAAGATAATATTATCTTACAAGATCAGTAGATGAAAGTAGATGAGAAGACCTGAACGGTAACAGCCAACATATTTTTGAGTTGAAATGGCAGTCATCGACTGTAAAGAGCAATCACTGTCTGTGAGCTGTACCAGGAGGCGAAATTCAGAGGCGGCAGAATATTTTCATTTTCAGAAGCACCGGGTGGCATACTGTAGCATCCTCAGAGACTGTCGCCAGTGGCCAAAAGGCTAGCGGCTTTGAGATCAATACTGGCTGGTAAAGGGTATGGAAGTATTGGAAGAAAAGGAAGAATTTGCCTTTTTAGAATAGAAAGCTTAATAATGACGTCAGCAATGGTATAAAAAGTAACATGTATTAAAATTACAATCAATCATAACGAAACTTTTTGTATTTTGAAGACCAGAAATATGTGCACAGAATCAAATAATTTCCCCGTTTTCTTAAAACTGAACATCTTTAAAACTTTAATATACAGAAAACTATGTTCATAAAGCTTTAACCTGTAACTCGTAATAAATTATAAAGACTATAAAGCGTAATGAAATTAATTTTTTTTAACCTGGTAGTTAGAGTAGTATATGATGATTGCGATAACACAACTTCATTTTAACTCTTATTTTATACCAATTTATATATCCTAGAATTACCTTTGAACCTGTTCGATGCTTGCTGTCACGAGACAATCGTCTGTCTATTTTAACATTTTTCCTAACCTTTACCATAGAAGTATTCACTCACCAAACTTTTTTGTCATTATACGCAATGACATTATTTCAGTAATCTGAAAACATTGCTTTCTCGCGATATTAGTACTAATAGCTATTTATGTTCATATTCATACGCCATTCGTTCTTTTGGATAGTCAAAGTTTGAGCTCTTAGCAGTCTGAAGTATTTCAAGCACTCCATCACATTAGTTGGCTTCTTAGCGCTAGAATTACGAAGAAGGATGAAATTCACAAAGCAGAAAGTGAAGTATGCTATATTACTTTTGTTGATCGATTATTAGTAATCTTTATAACATTCGCACTATATTTCATTGCAAATTTTATATATTTCATGCTTAAAAATCCACTTGAACAGCATTATTGAATTCGAACATTTTACCCCATTCCATGAATGTTTTGTTAGTGTAGCATGGTTGTCAGTTTGGTTTTAAACAACGAGGAAATCTGGGAATGTTCTCTTCTATTCTAGTCTTCTTGAGAAATACCAGTCTAATCAAAATACGGGATTTTTCTCTACGACTTATAGCTACGAGTATCAATAGTGTAAAATCTTGCGGACTCTTGCAATAGTAAGAAGACAGAAAAATTACCGATAATATATAAATATACAAATTACTTGTTCTCTTGATATTAAGAATAGGTTTAAGATACATAACTCTAACTAATTAACACTAATTTTGATATTAAGTTTATCAACTTAGTTCTGAATGAAATGAATATTGGTATTAACTTTCTGGACAGCATGGTTAGCCCGTAAAAAAATCTAGAAACATTATATGTTTTTTTTAATTACAGATCATCCCTTTCATTTTCTAAAAGAGCGCAGTTAATCGTTTGTGTAGCACACTTCAGCTCCATACCTCATTCAACTACATATTTCCCTCAGAATGAGCTTCTTGACTTATAAACTGGCGATTCATATCACATTCGGCATTCGGTAATCCATTGGGAAATATTCTTGATTATATTTGTAAAGGGTATCAGAAAAGTAAAATTCTAATATATCCAGACTGCTTTTATATATTCTTGTGTGGAAATACGATAATAATCCACTGAGAATTTTTAAATGCTGGGCCTGCAAGCTCATTTTAAAACGCATGATATCCTTATGACATAAAGTGGCTCCATACGAATTAGCCATTATCATCATGTATTAAACATCTCGAAATATTTGGGTATATCTTGGAGTTGATAATACTGACAAGAATTATATGGCACATAAACGAGCCTATAAACTGGATTTTGCTTTGTTGAAGAATAAATTACCAGCTTTCCTTAATCATCTGAAATATATCTCTATATAGGAAACTTATTCCAATTTAATTAATTTGTAACTTTAAGATACTAGAGCATTTTCAAGCAGGAGAAATCTTACTTCTTCATTTCATTCGATAAAAAATGATTAGAATTCAAGAAGCAACCACATGACCCTTATCTGTGATATCTGACCCTTATCTGTGTAAGATTTACCAAAGGTTACATACGAAGTAACAAAAAAAGTTCTTGCTGTTTTTGATATCCCATTTGATGAAGCACTAACATGAAAGAAACGAAGTGACTTGCTCACCGGAAAAGCGATGAAGTGTTAGTGTAATTATTGCATCAATACAGGCACGTTGCACACACACAGCAATCACAGCTCGTCCAGTGTTAAATAGAAATGGATATATGGAAATAGTTCGTTCGTGATTATTTCTGTGTGCCTTTAAGGTGGACTTGTACCAAGCCCAACTTAGATTCGCATCAAGTCGTCGAATATTTCAAAGCATTTGGGGAGGATGCAGTGACCTAACGCACCACTAAGCAGTTCAGCACGGCTATTCTGCGATCACTGGAACCATCTACAGTATACGCGAACAATATTGCCTCAAAAAAAAAAAAAGCGGTATCGCCTTCCCCTTACAACTTAACGGAGAAAGCCATTCTGTGGTTCTTTGTTGATGGGTGAATGTGTCTATTTAACTTTATTGAAATGGGACAAGGCTTGAAGGAGCTTTAGACCAATCACAGTACAGACAAGTGACGAAATTTATAGCGCGCACCGGCTAAAGTTGTAGGAATATTCTCCCATCATTTCACTAACTCACACACCGCATTTTGTAGTTTGGAAAAAAAAATGGCAAAATTTAAATTTATAATATGATTAATTTGCATTGCAAAACAAGTTTTTTTTTTTCATGCTCACATTAAAACTGTGTTTTCACGCAATTCATTTTACAGTTAATATTAGAAAAATATTTCCTTCTTATTTTTTCTTCCTTTCTTTTATTTTCTTTTTCTATGAAAATTATTTCTTTAAAGAAAAGAAATGAAATTCATTCGTTCATTACAGTATGACCGATTACTGTTGCATTCAGCTATCACACATGCATCAAACTATATTTTTATATATATATATTAAATAACTTATCCTATAATTAACACGATAGAAAATAATTTTTCAATATAAAATACATAACCAAAATTATAATAATCTATTCTGTATGTGTGATTAATTCGTATTGCAATTTTTGCAATAATACAAAATATAAAATAGATAATAAAACAAATTCCAAGTTTGGGCTTCTAGATGCGCATATTCGGGTGGAAACGTACGTTATTCGAAATTGGATGGCTCTAGGTACCGTTGTTTTATCACAATGCGAGAAACATAAATACATTTATGCAGATTCTTCATTATTTAATTTCGTTAAATATAATACTGGACGATAATATTTGGTGGCAAGAATTTGAAAAGTGAAACGCCACAAACTGCCAAAACGAAATTAATAGCCCTTCCGGGCCAAGGCCGTTTGGGCTAAAAATTATTTTAAAAGTATCATACTAGTAGTAGTACTACTACTGAAAAAATATTATTATACTATTTTATATTTTCATAATATTTTCTTTTTCATTTTTATTTTACATTAGTGGGAATTTCGGGTAATAATGTACGACATTCCTTATTGTGTTCACAATATTTTTCGTAAGTATTCCGCTGTTATATTTTAAAATGAACTTATTCTTGTTGTACATAAATCGTAGACTCTTCTCGGATGTCTATATTATTATTAACTGAAGAAGGATTATGTGCTAGATAAATACTTATCATCTTCTACATTTTTAAACTATATAATTACAATATACAGGGTGTTTATAAACTCCCGAATCCATTTTGATGTTTAATAACTCATAAAATAATAAAGATAGATTGAAATTAATAATGGTTAGATAGACTCAAAAAGCTTCATGACCCTTGTCAATGAAATTCCACGCGTGCCCTCTTCGTCGCACGGAGAATATCAAGTCGGTATTCAATTTCACGCCAGGTACCGGCAAGCATGTCGGCATCCACAGAGACTATTGCGGTTGTAATTCTGGCATTTAGGTCATCAATGTTCGACACTCTCCTACTGTAAACGTTGTCTTTTACAAATCCTCAAAGGAAAAAGTCCAGCGGCGTTATATCAGGTGATCTGAGTGGCCTGGGTGTCACAGAATATGGAATATCGGGCAGACCTATTTTTCACTAGCAGCAACATCTGGCGGCTCAAAAACTGCTGCTGACTCTAGGAACGTAGATTAGGCGTCCAAGTCCGGAGATGTAAGCAATTGTGATGAAATCCGAAACGGGGACCACAGGTGTTGGATGACGAAGCACTGAAGGCGACTATAGAGAAGGACAGCGGTGATCTTGCCGAATGCTTCGAAGGCTACAAAGGAACAATCAGACTTCAACTGTACCGCATAGGCAATGTGTACAAGTTGAAAAAGGTGGGTACCACATATATTGTAAGCAGCCAACACGAAATAACAAATAGCAGTCTGTTTGCCACTCGGCACACCAATACCCCATTTTAGTCGAGTGCTAGTTGCCACTATGTGACCGCCACCCAGAACGGATAGTAGTTAGTGACGTAAACCACTGAGTTGGCTTCCGGCCATGGTTATAGAAAATAACCATGAGGAATTGGAATGCTAGCTCAGTATGAGTTTCCACTCCTAGTCAGTCACAGCCCTGGGGCCTGACGACAGCACAGATGCCATTTATTGAATCAAAAGTAAAAATTACAGAATCACAATATTGTTCACATCAAAATTGCAAAGCTAATTCTCTAATGATTATAAGTAATACATAAAATGTAGTACATTCATTCAAAACTTTCAGTAGCACGGCATATCCTGTTGCAAATCATTACAAAAAATCCTATTACACAGTATTATATAACAGACGGTTAGAGTGGAAAACCGTATTGTTACCCTACTGAAATATAAACAGAATATGCTTAGTTTCTAGATGAACTTCTGCAGTTCAATATTAATTGATCAACAAGTTAAAAATGCGAAACAAACCACAAGATGTGTCCAGATTAGTGAAAAGAAGGATAAACAGGTTATATTGAGAAGAAGAGTGGTATTATTGCGTCTGCAACTATGAGCTTGCATACAATATTATACATAGGCAGTAATATACAACCAATAAAATACATTCAAAACATACATGCACATATTATTAGCAATAGAATATTTATGTACAAATACTAATACAGTTCATAATACAAAAATATTCACAGTGCAAATATATATATATTAATCTTAATAGATATAAATGGGAGTAATGTCCTTCCTACTACTTCGGATCATTAAAAACATAGACAATATGCTGATATGCAGTTAGTTCAAGGGAGCACCATACTGCTTCAATTTCTACACTATCTGTACAAAAGTATCGGGACACCCAGTGGTACGGATTTGGAGATTCCTAAGGCATATATTAATATAATGTTGGAATCCCTTTTGCATCAGTGACAGCCTGCACACGTCTGGAAAGACTTTCTCCCAGTCTTTGATAGGTGGGCATAGAAATTGACTTCCAGGCGTCTATCACAACTGACGTAAGTGCCGGCAGTGAGGATCGTCGATTTGGCTGGCTACGTAATCTGCGTTCAAATTTATCCCAAAAGTGTTCTGTGGGATTTACACTGGAGTTCTGAGAAGGTCAGTGCAGTTTTTGAAGACTTATTTCGTCAAGCCATGCCTGCTCAAGTTTCTATGTACGAATGGAGCGGTTCTTATATTGGAAGAGAAATGAGCCTTCCCTATATATTGCCATAGAGTTGGGAGAGCAGATTGCCCAGAATGTCCACATACACCTCAGAGCTCATGTTTTCAACCGCAGAAACTAAGGGACCCAGGCAAAACCATGAAAAACAGCCAAACCATGATGCTGCTAAACCAAACTTTATAGTCGGAAAAGTGCAGTCACTTCAGAAGCGCTCGCAGGGCATCCGCCAAACCCAGACGGTTCCATATGATTGCCAGATTGTAAAGCGATATTCATCACTCCGAAGAACATTTTTCCACATGCCCACAGTCGAATGACGGTGACCGTTACACCATTGCAATCGATGCTTCGCATTCTGGGGAGTGATGTTCGGCTTGTGAGCGCTGCACGTCCATGCAATCCCAGGTTTTTTAACTCTAGGCGAACGGTTCTGCTGCTATCACTAACGCCTGATGAACTTTGGAACTCTTGAGTGATTACAACTAACGAAGACTTGCGATTTTATTTCACTACCATTTAAGAGTTCTAAGGCTGCGTTCATAAATTGTCTTCCGCTTGCCACTTAGTTTTCTGCAGTTTCACTGCCTCGAAGTTTGCACTTCACAGTTACATCATTCACAATGGATTTTGGCTTCTGTAGAATGCCCGAAATTTCGCGTATTGATTTCTCACAAAAGTGGCATTCCACTATACTGTCACGATCAAAGTCACTAAGCTTGACTTACTCATTGTCTCACAACACAAACGCATAAATACGACTTGACAAACCACTACCAGCAGTTTTATAGCTTTCACATCAAAATTCGTCGCCCAGGTGGTATAGTGGTTAGGGGAGCCTACTACGGTACCGAAGGGCCCGGGTTCGAATCCTGGAGAAGACATGGATGTTTGTAAATGTATAGTGTCGGTGCGGCATGGCGGCACTCTAAATATGCGGCGAGCCGAAAGTTCTCTAGTGTGGATTGGTGGGTGAGGAGAGGGGTGGGAGACCCCTGGATTCCCACCCCGGGGTGCCCTCCCTCAAAATTGGGGGTGGAAAATAGAAGTCCAACCTCTCTTCGGAGTAGGCTCTGGCAATCATTCTTCCATGTAGTAATGGACACAACAACAACATCAAAATTCGCATCGCTTGCGGATCATATTACGTCACCTGCAGGCCCGGATCGAACAGGTTCGGGGCCCGATTGGCTTTTTTTTTTGAGGGGCCCTCTCTATATATTAAACATTTAAAAAAAATTCAAATGCAGTACATATATATAAAAATATCAAATGTCATGAATCATCAGATAGATAAACTTCTACATAAATTAAAAAATAAAAATGTTTAAAATACAAAAACATTTATTGAATATAAATTTACATCACCAAATATGAATACATGAATTTACATATTTCTAAGTTTTTGTTCTGCAAATTCTTCTAAAATTGTTTGAAAATCTAATTTCCTTGAGTCTTCACTTTCAATCGACATAATTGCTAAACTATTTAATCTGTCCTGATTCATTGTCGATCTCAGATAGTTTTTATTGGTTATAGCCTGGAAAATGATCTCTCTCCAGAAGCAACGCTTACTGGAATTGTTAAGAATATTCGGAGAGTAATAAACAAGTTTGGAAATGCCGTTGGTCTATCATTATCCGATAAAAATTTGAACATTTTGAACGGATTTTCAAAAAATTCTGAAGGAAAAATAGATTTCAAAGCTTCCATTTCTTCAATTAACATTTTCCCTTCTACATCAGCTTCTTTCACCTTTGGTACATCATTTTCTGTTAACTTAGAATCTGTTAGAGAAATTTCTAATTCAGCTGCATGTTTTTGAAGTACTCCTTTTTCCATATTTTGAAATTTTCCCAGAAATCCAAATAATTCATTATGATTTTTTAATTGTTCAAAACGATCTCTTAGTGATTCTGTAGCTTTATCTAAAACAACATTAAAAAAAGATATCGTGTATGCATTTATCGGGTCTTCGATAGGTTCATCATCTCCTTCATAATTGAAATGTTTCTTTCTTTTCCGAAGCCTTTTGTTTCGAAATTCTGTTGATACTCCAAATCTTCTGCAAGAGTTTTTGCCTGAACTAAAACTTGTTCGCATCCAGCATTTCTGTAGTTGCTTACCATTTTTAAAGTTTTTCAAATGAAGAAATTGCAATGGATACGTCTACAGATTCACTTTGAAGTTCCTTGCAAACATAATTGACTTGGAACAGTAAATCGTACCAAAAAACCAGTGATACTAAAAATTTATAGTCTTTCATTGCATTTGCCAGAGATTCTGCTTCGCTTTTAATTTGTGAATCTTCGGAAATTTCTCGTATTTCGAAAAGAGCATCATAAAATTCACCTTTTTGGTGTCTCACTGCTTTTATGCTTTGAATTCGACATTCCCACCTGGCATCGCAAAGCGATTTCAAAGTATGTCTTTTTACATATTTGAGAAGTACTAACCATATTTTTGAAGATCTCGAAAACAAAACATATAGGCGTTGGAGAATACCAAAGAAGGTTAAAGCTTCTGGGCAAATTTTTGTCACATCTCCCAATACTAGGTTATAGTTGTGACAACGCAAGGAGTAAAAAATGCTGCACCCCGGAAACTTTCCCCTTCATGTTCGAACCATTATCATAGCCTTGCCCTCTTATAATGTTGATGTCAAGTCCTAAACTTTGAATTTCATTTTTTAACACAGAAAATAGATTTTCTCCTGTGCTGCTCTCTACATACATAAATTTGATGAATTGTTCATATATAGCAATATTCGAGCCTGGTAATGTTCCATTCGAAACATATCTGATGCTAGGAGGCATTTGTTCTTGATGACTGACATCTGGAGTACAATTCAGAATTACGACAAAATATTTTCCATATTTTATTCTATCAATAATTTTATTTATAATTTGTTGCCTATTAAGTTTCTTATTTCATTTTGTATTGTTTTGCTTAAAAAAGTTTGGTGTAT
This sequence comes from Stegodyphus mimosarum, assembly GCA_000611955.2. Lineage (NCBI taxonomy): Eukaryota > Metazoa > Arthropoda > Arachnida > Araneae > Eresidae > Stegodyphus > Stegodyphus mimosarum. The sequence goes on from KK117826.1 coordinate 244,427, forward strand.
TTGTTTTGTGACAATTCTTTGTATATGATCCTGCATTACTGGATCAAATTTTCCAAGTAATTCAAGTATACCTAGAAAATTTCCATTTCGTGCATCGCCTAGGTTTTCGATAGATCCTCTCAATGCGATATTACGTTCTGCTAAAAACTGAACTACAGAAAATAATCTTTCAAATATCTTATACAAACGAATTTGTTCTTAGTTCAACAACTTCTGTTGAATATTATCTATTGTTTGCTCAGCAGAAAGTGTATTTTGGAGCTCTGTACATTTTAACATAGCTACCAAATGATTTTTTGATTTTTCATGTGTGGCTAGTCTATTATATATATTTGGCCAGTTATTAAATCCTACAGTGGCTAGTGCAATTGAGGCACCCATACTAAATAGCCGACAATAAAAACAAAATATTCTGTCTTCTAATTCAGAATATATTATCCAAGGACTGCTTATTATTTCACCATTCGTAAGCTTTCTATGCAGATGCACTTTTGAAAAGTGTGTTCCATCCTTTTTGCGCGGAAACTCATTTAAAGTAATTTTTTCAGGACCTTTTATAACTAAATAATATCTTAATTTGTTAGTAATAATCTCGGCCCAAGACGCGGGATCATCAGTTATATTCTGTAATTCCATTTTTATTCCAATATTTACTTCTTCTTGTTCAGACTCCGGTCTGTGTAATTGTGTTTCTTGTTCATTTTTTACTTGTTCTTCTTGATCTTCTTCATCTTTATCATCAACTTCTTCTTCATTTTTGTCATTTTCTTTTTCATATTTGTCAGTACTTTCTTCTTCAACTTTGTCATTAGTTTCTTCTTCACCTTTGTCATCATCATCTATTTTAAAAAATTTGTTTAAAGCACCTCTGAGTTTTTCAGTTTCCGTTTTCCTTTTTGCACTTAATTTCCTTTTTAGACTACCAATTTTATATTTTCTTCCCACATCTCTTTCTCGTTTCAGTGGATTCGACATCTAATGATAAAATTATAGGTTAGGTATCCATTTTTAATCACATAATATACTTAAATTTTTAATTTTACAAATAATTGTTTGTTAATAAAGATTATGTAATGTAATTAGTACTGACCTTATTCAACAATTAGTAATTGTAGTCACAAAACACGACTCTAATAATTATAACGATTAGAAGAATATCGAACTACAAATGCAAGAAACAATTGACATTTGATACTAGCTATACATCTACCACTGGCTGGTACAGTTACGCAACTAGTTGCGCGTGCATATACCTGCATAGTAGTTCACATAGGTAGTGCAAAATCTCTTTAATATAGGACTATCCCGATTAAATTCAATACATTTGACATGAACTTTTACGGGTATCAATTTTCTATATTATAAAATATATATTATATAATAATAAACACATTAATAAATCTCATCCAGCAATGCGAACTTAAAATAAATATATTTTTAATTATTTGAGTAATTCATAATTTATCCATTATAGTCAAAAGCAATTTGCTTTAAATTTCGAATTTTTTTTTGTTCATTTTGATGATAACGCGGGGCTCTTTCAAATGCGGGTCCCGATAGCGTCCAATCGCTCTAATCGCCCTTTATCCGGCCCTGGTCACCCAGCCGGATCAAATTCCTCCTGGGGTGACCGGATACTTTTGGTTGGATAGTGTATACAAATTCGGACATTATGAAGAAGCACTATACCAGAAAATATGGCATTGTGATTAAATCAATATTCTGACATAAGTCAGTATTATGAGGTGCTTGCAAGCCATTAAATGCGTTCCATGAGATATAATTAGTAATTAAATTACCACATACATATAGTAAACTATATTACATACAACTACTATAATTTACAAAATAATACCATTCAGTAAAATATAATATTCGGAACTATAATTAATTTACATAATTTACAAAATATTATTACTTAAATACATTGCATAGAATTATTAGAAAAGTTACAAACACTACATAAGTTAAACAGGTTTGCAATTCAAATACTTTGTACAAATCTGTGAGTGTGATTTGCAATTAAAATATTTAGTACAAATTTGTGAGTGTCATGGCGTGCATAGTTAAAATTACTGAGTTAATCACGCAAAGAATGACATGGTAACAATTGCTCTTATAGCGTCAAACCTGGAAGCAAAAATAGCCTCACCTAAATGTAACATACGCTCTTAGACCAAAAAAAAAAAAAACTACGCACCAAGAAGGAGTCATTCGAATGGGACGAAAATCGGTAGAAGTGATGTCATGTACAGAAAAACAAATGATTACAGTTTGAGAAAAATTGGATGATTTATTGAAGTGACAGAGCTTCACAAAGTGAAAAAATCAGTAACGCGTTTGTTCACCTCGGTCCTTATGCAAGCAGTTATTCGGCTTGGCATCGATTGATAGAGGTTGCGGATGTCCTCCTGAGGGATATTGTGCCAAATTCTGTCCATTTGGCGCGTTAGATCGTCAACATCCCGAGCTGGTTGGAAAGCCCTGCCCATAATGCTCCAAACGTGCTCAACAGGAGAGAGATCCGGCAATCTTGCTGGCCAAGGTAATGTTCGGCAAGCACTACGGCAAGCAGTAGAAACATGTGCAGTGGTGGCGTGACATGAAAGGCAACACGACAGGCCTTAGACCTTCGTCGACGATCTGTGCTGTAAGGGGTCGACGGATGACAACCAAAGGGGTCCTACTATGAAATGAAATGGCATCCCAGACCATCACTCCTGGTTGTCGGCCTGACTGCCGGAAGACAGTCAGGATGGTATCACACCGCTGTCCAGGGCGTCTCCAGACTCGCCTTCGCTGGTCATCGGGGCTCAGTTCAAAGCGAGACTCATCACTGAAGACTATTCTACTCCAGTCAGTGACATTTCAGTGCGAATGAACCCGATACCACTGCAAACGGGCTTGACGTTGTACAGAGGTCAATGGCAGTCGGCGCAAGGGGCGCCGTGACCTCAGCGCCTTTTCTGTGAGCCGTCTATGAATGGTCCTTGCGATCATTGAAGCACTAGTTGCACGTACAATCGATGATAATGATGCATCTGGGGCTGTGAGTGCCACTCTGACGATTGCTCGGTCTTCACGTTCTGTCGTTTCTCTAGGCCTACCGCTTCCTTCTTGACGCTGTGTGCTGTATGCGGCCATAGTTCACCTATTCCTGCCAACATCGCCTAATAGTGGCATCGCGCCTGCTCAAATATCGAGCTATTCGCCGATAAGGCCAACCGGCTTCTGAGCCCAACTACACGACCTCTCTCAAATTCTGACATCTGCGCATATCGTTCGTGCACCTGTATGCAAGGCGTAGTTACTGTCTACCAGAGTACACGGAATGAAATTCGTGAAGAATTTATGACCTGGAATCGTAATTTCTCCTCTTAAATATCCTGCCATTTGCGCAGATCAGATGTGCTGTAGCGACAACCGTTCATTCATTGCAGCCAAAATGTAAAATTTTGTATTTTCCGTCGAAACCTGTATGCATATCAATTTGTGTCCAATTTGCTTTATATTTTCTCGGTGCGTTGTGGTGCGTCTTTTTTTTTATGTCTAAGAGTGTATACAGTATAATGGATTAAATTTGCAGGTCGGAATGACTGTAATCCTTCTGGGCATTAAGTCGAACTAAGCTTGGATGACCGATACGGGTGCATCATTCCATGCGAATTTCAATTCTGTGTCCAGAGTTCATCAATCGTAGTAGCTGGCCGAGTGGTGAAGTGCCGGTCTCTAGGCAGCCCATGAGCAAATATTCTCGTTGGCTAAAGCAATAGTTGAATGCCCACTGTATTCAGGAAGATCTGGACAGCATAGGGAACATACGGTCTAACATTATCTTGTTGAAAGGTGGCGTCACACAGGCCCCGAACATAGGGCACCACCATGAGCATTAAAACATGAACTTTAATCATGAGCTTTTCAGAAATATAACGGCAGCTGTAACATTGCCAACTATGCGAACAAAATGTAACTGAGATGTATACCTAATGGCGTTAAGCTGCGCCCGATTTTGATGGAGAACCTTGGGGAAACGCTCCGAGGGCCTCTTACTCTCTTCCCTGATATTCAAATTTCAATAGAGGACTTTCGTCTTCCCGAGTATTTTGAGTATACTCATACCGTTCAGGCACTTACAAGCATCCATACCTACTCCGGGATTTAAGTTCGAACCCAGCGATGCAGCACTAACCACTACACTGATCAGAGCAGCAGTGCATAAGTACATAAACAATGCTTCAAAGTAGAAGATTAATAAGTGTGGAAAAGTCAATACTATAAATAACGACGTAGTGTATCATGTACACTCATGGGTAGATAATTGCTTTGGCCCAAGATTTAGCAGTCCCCAGAATCATCTTATGTTTCCCCTTAATATTCTTCTCCCTGATATAAACAAGAAAAATAAAAATAACTGGGAGTTTCTGAATAATCCGATTTCTTATGCTATAGCCTGAACTGACTAAATCGAGCTTTGAATACTTGTACTGTGTACTAGTTTTCAGAATTATGATCACACAAACTTTCAATTTTCCAAATTTCCAGCAGACCTTGAGTCGAAACTTTAATAAACAAATTAAAAAATTTTTGTTTTTTATTTTATTATAGACTTTTAAACACAAAACAGCAGAAAATAAAAAAAAATCAAACATTTTGTATACTTGAGAAATCCAATCTAAAGAATGTAAGGCCTGAAAAACATGATATATCCGAGGAAAAGAGGATGTACAAAAACTCTGGAATATATTAAATTTAAATGTGCAAGTTTCATTTATATGAAACTAAAAAATGAAAAGGTAAACGCTTACACCGCGACAAAACACTAATAAGTTCATCAACTGCATAGGTCTTATATCATCTTTTGTTACTTGGTCTCAACTACAAAGAGTTTTTACCAATCAGTTTTAATTTTGCGCTAGGTCATTTGCGGTTATTAGAAAAATAAGACGTACTTATCACCCAGAGGCGTGAATGCTATGAATGAATGAATCATACAATTTTAAACTCAAAGTTCGTAATTAGCAATGTCTATATGGCATAGCTTTTCTTATCGCATCCATCAGTCTTAATTTTCGGTATAAATTATTCAATCTTAATTAACAATATATAAATTCTTTTCTAGTATCAGATATATTAAGTTAGTTTTGAAAGCACTTCACGTGATTATTTTCAGCGAATGAATGAATCTGTAAATTTGCATCTGTAAATCTGCGAAATTTCAATTTAACTATTATTTCACTAGTACTAGCTTCGGTCAAGAACAAAAAATCCGGTCAAATGTTTGCAAGTTAAAGAATTTTCAAGTAATATAAGGAGATAAATATTCACTTCAAAAAACAATCTTTAGTCAATTGAAAGTTTAATTAATGTACGTTGAGAACACGTGATTATCCCTGACGAATGAGAAGCCTTTAAATTTGTACTTGCAGTTTTGTTAATTCACAATACTTCACTAGTTTCTTTCATTAAACATAGTTCTTTAAAAACAAGTCTTTTAAAACACAGTAAATAATTTTAATCAATATTGATCGACATTTATAAACGTTTTCAATTAACGTGACTATACACAACAGTGAATACGTTAAACATGGATTACGAATTATCAAGGAGATCTGACATACAAAAAATCTGATTTCTTGCCGCTTAGTTTTAGACAAAATTGGACAAAGAAGTAACTTTTATGACACATAAACATTAAAGTTGTAATACATTTTTATGACATACTTGAACACTAAAACTGTCAAATCAGATTCCAAAACTGTGAAAACATATGTTTCATCCATGTAAATAACAAATTTTTACGACTCCATGAAAATATCACGAGATAAACATGTGACATTTTGTTAGAATCCAGAAATTTTTATTTGAGATGCACAGGATCACGTGCGATCAAAACTGCTAAGATAACAGAATATGGTTTAAAACCTAGAATAAAAATAGGAAAGAGTATTACACAATTTTTCAGATCGATTATTTCAGAAATCCAGATACTAGAGGATATGTAGATTTCATCGCAGTATCTATTTATTCATCATTATTAAAAGATATTTTATCAGCTACATGATGAATTATTTAATCAGCTCTATCATCAGTACATATAACATTTAATATTGTTGCATGGGTATACAGGTTCGTAATGGATTGAATGCTCCCAGAACAGATGATAGCTTGATAAAATTTATTCTATCCAAAGAAACACTTTATAATTTTAGAATATTTCACAAAAGTACTCGTAAATCTCTTCTCAGTATGACAGAGCACAATCAGTAGTTACTACTTAAAACTAGTCAGAATGTTAAACAGAACGCAATGCAAAGTGCATGCCAAGAGCGAAGCTCGCATGAAGATCTAACTCTGAACTAAAAACTGAGAGCTCACATAGTTTTTCCTTGCCGCGGAGAAATTTCTAGTACCTTCCATTTCTCGATAATACTAGAAGACATATGCGGTTGAAGTTAGATATAAGGGCCGGATACAGTTACAGTTACATATAGAAATCAATTACAATATCAATAACTATTATATACAGACTGCACCAAAATGTCGCCAAGTTTTACGACTTTCGGTGATTTCTCGTCAGATTTAAAGACAAAAATTAGACACCAAAATCATGGCCAGCTTGGCGATATATGGCCTATTTTGCGAGATAGCCATTGTTGGGCCCCGTAATCTTATTTTTCGTCAAAGCTTCGTTTTTTCAAGCATTTCATGTTACATTATACAAAAGATACTACAATTTCACAAAACATTTTTTACATATATGCAAAATTCGTAATAGTTAATTACGTAGCGTTACCAAACATCTAGAATCAGTCCAGGATATGTACTTACATCTCGTACTTTGCTCGGGATTAAAAAATGGGATTTTTAAATGAGAATGACTGTCTATTTAATGAATTAGTTTCGTCGCAAAATTCATCAGCTCCAGTAGAAAGGATTTTCCCCATTTGTAAAAGGAATTTGAGCTTTTAAATTAACTGAGTTCCAAATTTTCATGCAGTGATTTTTACGAAAGTATAACATTCAAACTTCTTTTCAATGCAAAAACTTTTTTACACTCCTGACTAATTTTTATCCTTTAATATTATTTTTTTCCTTTAATCTTCTAATTTAAAGTATCGATTTTTAAATTATGACATATTTGCTTTAAGTAACTAAATCAGGAAAATGTAGATGAGTACGTTCTCGCTCAAATGGAATGAGCTCTTTTTCTGCAGACATCTATGTTCTACATAAAAACTTTAAAAATGTTTAATAAAAGTTAAACATTTTGATTTATTAGACAATTTGTATAACTTCGCAAAAAACTGACGATAGAAAATTTGGTACTTGCACATTAGCGCAATCACCTTGGTGCAGTTTGGCGATTTTTACAGAAGAAAAAGATGATTCGATGAATTTTCGGATTGCAACTTATGATGGATATGGTTACCTAAAGAACCGTTATGCGCATGGTCGCCAGAGTTTGACGACTTCTAAAGTGGTTGAGATAATACGATGTACCGAAAATTTTACTTTCTATTCATAGCAAACCCCAGCTTTTATAAAAAATGAATAAAACTTCGTAGATGTTTCAAAATCCTTTTTAGAATGAACGTAAATTTGCAAAGAAAGAATCATCTGAATTGATAATGAGAAATGAAGTATAGATAAGAAGTTCCTAATTTTAGAAATACGAAATATCTGCATTTCCTTTGTTCAAGTGGTGTCAGAGCTGCTCATTTTTATTTTTAGGTTATCGAAACGGGTCTTTTTAATTTTGAAGCTGACAGCTCATTGCATGTATGCAATGCAGTGATTTTTTTAAATTTAAACTTTAGCCTCAAAACGTCATTTTGTGGCGTTTCACTATAAACGGCGAATCAGTTTTTAAATTATTGCCTCTAAATATTATCGCCCTGTATTATATTTAAAGAAATTAAATAATGAAGAATCTGCATGAATGTATGTATGTTTCTCGCATTGTGAAAAAACGACAGTACCTAGAGCCATAAAATTTTGAATAATGTAATCCTCCACTCGCACATCGGCACCTGGAAGGCCGAATTTGTAAATTTTGAATTTGTTTTATTATCTATTTCATATTTTGTAAAAATTTAACAAATTTCTGATTAACAAACTCAACGATTTCAAAGCGAGAAATAACAACACTATACGGAGGGGAAAAAAAAAAAAAACAATTATACCCAGCGCAAGAGACCGTCTATCGGAAATTCTAAACATACGCTGTTTTTTAATATTTTGTGGTATTGCTGTACAATTGAACTTTATGTGGTTTACGTGGGAAGAACATGAAATTTAATAAACAAAGGTAATACACGAAACGTTAAAAAAATGCCCCTTTGCGCGAAATATAAAATCTGAAAGCTTTCCGATTTTTATTTCATTTTAGATATCACATATGTTTAATGATTTAGATTCAGATCGCATTCCTTAGATTAAACTAAAAAATGAAAACATTAAATTTAGATATAAGTTGAAAATTACAGAAAGTGATGTTAACAGACCACTTCAAAAGAAATTTAAAACAGGCAAAAAAGCAGAATAAATGTTTAACAATTGCAATATGTTGTTGCCTTGTCGAATGTATTTCATGGAAGAATGGTTGCCAGAGCATCATGGAGGTTGGACTTCTACACTGCACCCCAATTTTGAGGAAGAGCACCCCGGGGGATGGTCCGAGTTTCTCCCACCCCTCTTCCCTACCACCAAACCACACGAGAGAACTTCCGACTTGTCATACATTTAAAGTACACTCATACCGCAAACCCACTACACATTTACAAACATCCATGCCTTCTCCGGGATTCGAACCTGCGCCTTTCCGTATCGCAGTAGGATCCCCTAACCGCCATACCGTCTGGGCAGCAACAATAGCAATAGGATCGATATAAAAGCAGAGGTCGAGGGCTGGCATATTTTAATAAGTTGCGAGCGTTCATGAAATTAATAAATGAAATACATGAATTGAGTTTTTTTGACTTTAATAGAAAATCTTTTTCCATATTTTAAAATTTTACTCATTTAGGGAATTTCAGAAAATTAAGAGAGGATTAAGTTCTTCCCAAATTTTGTTTCTTTTATTTTATTACTCGCAACTTATCCACGAGTTAATTTGTAATTAATAAGACTTTATTAATAAACCGATTTACAGCCCTTCTACAACAGTATTTTTTCTTTGATAGATTCCAAAAGCTTAAATCCCTTACGTGTAATTTTGCATCATCAACTATCTGTTTTCTCCTTGTTAATATATTGTGCTCCATTCTATATTAAACAACTATACAAACATGAAATGAAGGAAATATAATAAACAATTTAGAATGTAGTGACTTATTCAAAGAATGACTCAGTATTCATGACAAATCATTCTGACATAAGAATAAGATTAATGTTTTACACGTATCTAAAAAATTTGTTTCAAAAAAGTTTTATTCTGTATAAATTTCTTAAACTTGTATAGCATTTAAATTTTAGGTGAACAGTGAACTTTGTCATTTTGGTAGACATACTGATGAATAATTGATGGTCTCAAGTCAGGTTAGAGAGTAATCACCTTCAAGAAGGATGTTATAAATATCAATGCTAATGTTGATTTTCGCTTTTAGAGCTGGCCATCTATAGAAGATAATCACCATGAGCGGATTTACTGTAACTCAGTTGCAATTTTAGGATTATACAGAAGCTGTTCGCGCATTTTTTAGACGATGCATATTGTATTCACAAAACTAAATTACATAAAATTCTTGTGTTTTAAATGTTCTATTTGACATTCTTTATTCTGAACTATCTTTCGACACCGCAATTTCCAGGATAATGCCTTTTGAAGTGTCGGAAGAGGTACTTTATCCCATTCCTCCCGAACAACTTTCCAGAGTCCTGTTAGGGTTTTGGAACAATGTTTGGATAATGCAGTTTTTAAAAGTCCGAAAGCACAAAAATTCATAGGTGACACATCGGGAGATTTAGTAGGGATATCAGTGAATGGTATGGCCTTGATACCAGTTTTTTGTTCCATTTCTTTTAGGAAATTTACAGTGGATTTTGATCTGTGACTGTTAGCTTTGTCCTGATGGGAGTCTCACAGATTGATGGCACTGTGGTCTCACAGATTGATGGCACTGTGCGATGGTATTTCATTCAGAAAAATTAGCGATAAAATATGTTCCTCATAGTATTTGGAGTTAATCTTGACATTTTTTTACACTCTCTTTATTTTTAACTTGCCATTATAAGAAAAACCAGCAACAATCATGAATCCCTTAGGAAAACTTTCTTTCGATTCTTTGAACCATGTACTTAAATTTTTTTCTCCCCTTTTATGATAATAAATGGCTCTTTTTTTTGTTACAATCATTTAAATACATCCATGCTTCATCTATTGTGACAATTGTTTTCCATTTTTCTTTGGATAAGTGTTTCTCATATAGAATTCTGCAGCGTGTATGCAGCGTGTGCGTTGAGCGATATGCTTTGGAAGAAGACGGTGCACATTGCGTTTTTTTCGCTTTCTTAAGACTTAAATCAACGTTTATCATTTTGTTTACAGTAGACACCGAGCATTTTAATGATTTTGCAACTGTCCTTTGACTAGAGGGATTTTCTTTTAACATTAAACAACGTTACCTTTGCAATAGTCGAAGATGTCCGTTTTTTCCTTGGATACTTGTTTGGAATTTTTGTTTCAATTGAGGCTCCAATTTGACGTTTTTTTCTTTCTTGTTGATGATATTACCTATCGACGCTTTAGATATCACAAAACCATGACTCATATCGTTTTTGGATAACGGAGTATGCATATTTCTCTTCGGAAAGAGCGTAAATGTAGCCTTCGAACCACTGCTTTGTTAAATTCGCCATTTTCAATAAAAACAAAACTTTCAAGCCACAGACGATAATTTTGACTTTTAGAAACATAGTACAATTGCAATTACTTCTTTTGCAGCAAACGATTTTTTATTACCGCTTACTAAAATCGTCTAACAGCCTCTGTACAGATTTATATAAATCTTAAAACAGTGCTACATGAAATATTTTAATTTTTTGCTACTGTTCAACAATCTATGGCAACTACAGAAGTAAATTTCAACATCAATAGCAGATATGGACTCAAAGCACAGCTTGTAATAGCAGACTGACTGAACTGACAAATATCTTCCAATATATAAAGCAGTGCAGCAAAAGAATTTCAGATGTCTGTCATGTTTTCATAATAGAATTTATGGTGAGAAATAATTATGTTACAAATTATGCACAAGAATAAAAGCGCATTTTTTTTTTTAAAAACTCAAAATTTAAGTTGAGTATGTGGTGATAACTTTGTTCTAGGGATTGTTATCTGATCTGTCAGGATGGTTAGTGGTAAGTTGTGATTACCTTTAATTCTTCACGATGACTCTGGCTTTTTTATCAATTCTTTTATTGCTAACACTAAATGTTTACTATATTTACATCATAGTTCAGGAATACTCGTCACCTCGCTCACATTCTCTCGACTTCCGATTCTTGATTATTCTCCTGCGCCCTATATCAGTGGCTTTTCTACAATGCCATCAATCAGCTGATTACAGGATATTCATACAAAATTCAGCAGCTAGTTTTCACAGATTTATATAACTTTTCACACGGCACAATTTTATAACTACTAATGCTTAGTTAAGCTTTTTGAAATATTATATTCTCCAAGCAGCAGCTTTGCGATAAATTTGAAATGATATATAAAACCTGCATTAATTGCTTTTAAACTACTTTTACTATCTAACATCTGTCTCTCTTTTCATTCTTCAAAAAAATTACAGTTCTTGTGAAAAATTTCTTTTAGTATAAGCATCACTCAAATAAATTTATCACAATGATCATTTGCTAATATAAATTTTCTATAAAAATATTTTGCTTTGTTAATACTTGTTTATAAGATATAACAGTACTATTAGGGACACCTAATTTTTGTTATTTATAAAATTAATGCCATAATGTGAAATTTATCAGCATTAGCAATTAAATACCAAATATTATATATACTTTTTTTATGCAAATTGGTAAAAAGTAGGTATTTAAAGATAATTTATTTAATTTGTATGATGGTCACTATCAATTCACTGCATGTTGTTTAGAGTCTATCTCATTCAGCCATTTCAATTATGCCACAAACAATGGAATAATCATAAATTTTTATTAATAAAGCTTATCAAAAGAGTAATTTAATTGATAAAATGATAGAATTTGTATAAGACTGACACATATATTGTCATATGTAAATGTTATAATGTTCACTGCAAAGGCCAGGAAAAGTGCTAAAGAATCACACAATTAGTGCTAAGATCACCAGACTTATCCTGCATGGACTTCTTCTGAGATCACATGAAGAGTTTGGTATACAAGATGCCCATTCCTTCAGTTGAAAACCTCATCGCTCAAATATCTGTAGCTGCCAGGAGGATACGTGACATGTCAGGAATCTTCCAGATTGTAAGGAATTCCATGCAGCACCACTGTCAGGCCTGACAGACAACTTCTGGTCATAATTTCGAACACCTGTTGCAGTACAACCTTTCAATAAAATGCTTTCTGTACCATCTCTGCTTCTTTGCACCATAGCTCACAACTACGGCATTTGGGACCCTGCATTCCTATGTGATTCTGAGTCATCTCTGTATTTCCTACACAGTTTTAAAAACATTTTTCATTAATTTTTTATTTGGTGTGTATATTTAAATCCAGTGAAAAGGGTAATATGTATTGAACTTTATTTTGAGCCAAACTTGACGTTAGTTTACGAATAAGTATATGTTTAAAAAGCATTAGGATTATTAACTGGCACACTTTTTTTTATTATAGATTGGTAGGTATGCTTGTTATTTTTATTACAAATACAAATGAATTAATCATATGAATATTTATTGCGTCAAGAATTTTAAAACTATGGCTGAAAAAAGAAAATACAGACTGTGGAAAACTCATGCTTTTTTTTATTTTAGCACCTTTTTACTCATGACTATATTTCACTTGAATAATTTGAGAAACTTTAAAAATTATACTTCAGTATTCCTAATAATACCCTTTTTTGAATGCTTAATATAAAATTACAATATAAACTGAGGGAGCGGGGGCATTTGCCAATATATGTTTAACAACAGAATGAAGAGATCATACAGAATTTTCCTCTGTCATAAAAATGAGAAGATACAGCAATAAAATCAAAAACTCAGAAGCTTGATAGTCTATCATATAGTTTTAGATCAGTAACTCAGAAATGAAAAATTAGCATGAATGTAGCCTCGCATGAAATTTCCCAATTTTTACTTTTTTTCATTTTCCTGTTACATAAATTTTGCAATAACTTCAACTAAAAAATTAATAATAATAATAAAAAAATGTTCTGCAGAAACAAAATTAAGACTGAAAATCTGCCACCCTAAAATTTGTATAACCTCTCAGATGTTAACAATGAAATTTGTAATTAATAATAGCACATGTCAACAAAATGTTTTAATAAAATATTGGAAGTGTGTAGTAAATGATATCACTACAAAGGGAAATGTTGATTATGAAGATATTTCCCTCTGTTCATTAAGGGGGAAAAATATGCTTGAAGTGAAGGGGTTGCATGACTATTAAAACTGTGTTATTTGATTGAGCAAAACAGCAATAATTGGAGTTTTCAACTTTATTAAGACCAAAAATAAAACTTGTGCTTTTTTTATATCAGAATGTAAATTCTAAACATATTAACAATTTTCCTGCAAGAATACAGAAGATATACTGAACTGTAGTAGAAATTTTAGAATAAAAAATGTGCAACTGATCAGGAAGTAATTACTCTGCTTAGTTTGATGAGAAAGGACCCAAATTCAATTTTGAAAAACAAATAGCTTTTATATAACTTTTTCTATTTTCCTGTCACATAAAAATATTAATATTTTATTTAATATACATTGCTTTATAAAAATATATGTGCTTTTTTAATTTGTTTTATTTATTCTTTCCATCCAATACATCCGACAATTTTTTTATTTATGAACCAAAATTTAAAAAGTTCTAAACTCTGGTTCAAAGCTGGATAGATTCGATCTTATGTAATAAATTTTTAAGGCTTACAAGGGACTGATATGCTCATCAAAGAGCAATGCAGAAATATTTGTAAAAATAAATTATGTAGGAGTGAATCAAGAATTAAACTATAATTGATGTTTAAACAAAATGCATAATATATTACAGACAGAAAAATATTTTATAAAATATGTATTTCATACATGAAAAAAACAATACACAACATTACATATAGAATATATACCAAATATTTTAACAACATAAAAAATATAAATTTCCAATTTTTGCAAAATGACAGTTTAATTAATCAAGCATTATAAGTAGATGATGTAACATTTCCACCATGGCCTGTCCAATTTGTATGAACAAATTTACCAGGTTCTTTGAGAAGTTCATATGTATGAGCACCAAAATAATCTCTTTGTGCCTAAAAATATAAAAGATTTATTGAAACCTTGCCATTTTTATATTTAATATCATAATTAGCAGAATCTAAGAGTAAGAGAGCAAAGCTTTTTACACGAACATAATGAATGTGTACAAGCACTATATTTTACATAAAACCAGAATCAATACTGAAACATGTAACAAAACTTCCTACAGTAATGTATTACTTCTTGATAACTGTCTGTTGTATATATATTTATATATAGTGCATACATGCTCATTTTTTATTCTTACATCTATATTAAGATAGCTTAACTGAAAATTTGTTTTTGTTAAAACATGATTTACATTTACATCCACAAAAATTTATTTTTTAAAGTACAGCTTTCCTATTTCTTCGGCCTTTTTGCAATAAATTGGAATTCAAAATGTTAGAAGAACCAAGCAAATGCTTTCCAACTTGGACACTTTTTGTAAACCATAAAGAAAATATTATTAAAAAATTATTAAAATTCAAAACTTTGCCCAGATGAATATTTTCAAATTTATTGATTTCTACTTAAACTTATTTTCTAGTATAAGAATTTGAGTAAGGCTTATCAACTAGGTAAGTAATTTTAGGCCATAGGCAAGGTATATGTCTTTCAGATAATACACAGCTAATGCAGAAAACTTAATATAAATAATATATTTACAAATTAAATGCCATTAATTTAATAATTTAAATTATCTCTGTGATTAAGAAAGAATAAACAACATAAAATGATTACAATCTCAAATCCCAAATTATTCATACACCAATACAATCATTTTAAGTTTTTCAGAATATTAATTTTTTCTGCACCTCTATAAATACTTTTGCCTCAATTAAAAGTTAAATTGCACATTTCGTACATTTATGGAATTGATAAATAAATGCATTCTGCAATTAAACCAATGAATATATATATATATAAGCAAAATAATTTAAATGAAGCAAAAAACTGGGAAATACTGTATGCCCATAGTCCTCTAATTAGAAGATTCAAATAGCGACTGAGAAGAAAGATATAAGCAATTTGCAAAAATGAATTCTTACATAAAAACTGAACATTTCATTATAAATTTAAGGTAAGGGAATAAACAATTTGGAAGAGAAACATGCCAAAGTACAAATTTTAAATCTTACTTTACAAATGTAAAATTTAAAATAGGGCATATCTTTTTTTCCCACCTGAAGAAAAGGGATCTGAGTCTGATTGCCCTTGACTGAAGTCTCAATAGAGATTTGCTTTCAAAATTTATGCCAAAATAAGATTACTATTTTGCCTAATTTTGAATTAAAATTTTTTCAAACTTGTAATTCCTTTTTATCAATGATTCATTTAGCATATATCAACATATATCAAATTTTTTCACTGTATAAAATAAAGCAATCATTATTTTTTTTTCTATTTCAAAGCAGGATTTGTCCATTTGTGGCTGAGTGATAAGATAATAAATACTGGTAGTTCACCATCGGTTCAAATCTCAGACAAAAGGCTGACTCCACACAAGTTTTGTGGTTTTCAACATACGTAACATGAGCCAATTTCCCTTAAATTGTTCTCTGTGGGCAGAAGGCAGAGAGCTCTCATGTGCTTTGAAGGTATCTATATAGTCTAATGAAATCGATCAGATTCATAATAAGGGTTTTTATCAATCAAGTTTATTCTTGGTTTGAAGATGAATGATCTCCTTATTACATTTTAAAGAGTTTTCTTATTTGATAATGCGTTGTTTTTTTAGCAGGATAAATAAAAGCTCTCTTCCAATTCCATATCCCATGCTAACATATGAACACTATTTTGCGGCTACCGTTATGAAATATTCTGTCTTCAACAAAAACTCAAGGTTTTATAAATAGCATATAAATGTCCTAGGGACTGAACTGCTGAAGTGTATTCATGTATTACTTATTATCAAAAGTGGTTAAACATCTCACACTCTTACAAAGCTTTTATATCTTACACAATTAACATTAATATACAATAATGCAAGGTATTTTGTTTTGCCATAGACATATGCATGATGTAAAATCAATAGGTTACAAAAGGTTACAATTAACCGCAGAATAATGAGAAACACGAGTAGTTTCAACAAGTATCACCAGGTACCAACAGAGTCATACTTTGCACCGAGTCCATGAGCAAAGCCACCGGTTATCGAGGTCATATCAGGGCCAAAAAAAAAAAGGCCAGTGTACTGGAGAAATTTATATCAGAACAGCAGTGGGCTAACAAACATATATTGTTACCTGAACCAAAGAGTGAATGTGACTGTTGCATCATCTTCTGGTTACCATTCACCAAAAACATCCAAGCCTACTGAGCAACAGCATACTGTTCCATTACAACAATGCTAGGCCTCATAACACGTATTGACAGCAACCTAGAGACTTAGATGCAGCAGGTACTAGGATCTCCATACATCAATAGAATAACAATCTCAATGCAGATGGAGGTTAAATGAAAAAATAAAACTGGTTGTTACAATATCCATTTCAGGCAGTTTTATTTCTGTAATCATTTGTAACCTATTTACTAGCTGCCTTATGTAATAATGTAAAATAACTCATGTTTTATTTTTACTCTCTTTAATAAACTTATTTTAAAATTAAATCCAAAAAGTTTAGAAACAAAAATTGAAACAAAGAAACAGTTTTTAATATGCATAAAAGTTACCTACATAGTAATGATTAGACAAAGGACATTGAAAAGGATGTAGAGGTTGCAACATTACAGTGAAATAATAGTCAATTGTTCCTGCCTTAGTTAAAGTGATGCTTCAGAGCTTACAACATAAAATTTTGAAATGGAAATATCATGAAAGGATTATATAGCTTCCTGATAAGCTGCATTAAGTTTCAGCAAGAGAGGTGGTTGAGCTCGACCATACATCAAGTTTCACGCTCTTCGCCCAAGTTATTCTTCATTCCACCCATTATGTTTATATAAATGCATGGTAAGATATCTAAAAGAAATGATGGTCTGCCAAATGTAAGATTGTAAATTCTGTCGTTAGATTCTCCAAAATGAATACCAAAATCCAACTGAAATTCACTGTAGTTTAATATGGATTAAAAAATGATTGATACTGCTGAAGGAAACTACCCGAAGTTTCAAGACGAATGAATAAATGTCTGTACAGAGAAAGGTTGACAAAGAAAGCTTGTGTGATTGATAATTCCCCTCAGATTGTATTATATTTGACTGAAAGACCAGGTGACAAGTTTTAGGACAGAGGCACAGAAAACTGGTGATATATCATGAAAAATGTTATAGTCAGGTTGATAATTACTTTAGAATACATCTATCTATATTAAAATATATATTTT
This sequence comes from Stegodyphus mimosarum, assembly GCA_000611955.2. Taxonomy (NCBI): domain Eukaryota; kingdom Metazoa; phylum Arthropoda; class Arachnida; order Araneae; family Eresidae; genus Stegodyphus; species Stegodyphus mimosarum. Next base: position 262,215 of record KK117826.1, read on the forward strand.
CAAGGCCTTCCAAATCAATATTTTTTAATGACCTCACACTTGACACCTATGATTTTATAATATTCTCTGCTAACAACATTTACTTTAATGCAGTGGAAGTACAATTCTACATATGATATTCATGATTTGTACATAGAACTTACTTGAATAAGATTTGCTGGCAACATTTCAGATCTAAATCCATCATAAAATGCTAATGCTGCACTAAATGCAGGGGTAGGAATGCCCAGTGTTACAGCTGTTGTCAAAGTGTGTCGCCAAGATTCTTGACAGTTATCAATAGCATCACAGAAAAATTGGTCCATCAGAAGATTGGAAAGTTCAGGATTTTTGTCAAATGCTGCTTTTATGTTACCAAGGAATGCACTAAAATTTATAATAAGATATGAAAAATTAAATTTCTGAAATGTAAATGAAGCTCAAAACATGGAAAATGTATCAATTTATTGCTAAGAATATTTTGAATAAATTAGTCTATAGCTCTTATATATCTAAATGATAAAAAGAAATATATGTAATTGTATAATTGCTTGAAACACTAACTGAAATAAACTGAACATTTTTAAGATATAAGTAATGATGAACCATAAAAGTTCTGCTAAAAGACATATGGCAAAAAGGCATCTTTATATTGGATAACATTTCCCAACATGATACAAACTTTCATACCATCTCATCAAAACATCCTACCCTTAAACTTCCAACCAGCCAGGTCATGTCTACGCACACACACATATTTAGAATAAATTCATAGACACTTCTAAAACAATTTATGTGTACAAGTATCTTAAAATGTGTTTAGATGTTTATTAGAAGAGAAGTACAGGTGCAGAATAGCAGAGGGGATTTTAAAATTAATATCAAGAAAATACTTTTTCATGTAATTTTTGGGAAATTTCGGCTTTAGAAACTAAACCTTAGGGTGGCTGAAGGGTTAAGAATGACACTTTTGATTTTATATATGCATCATCATGGAATCCCCTTATGCACATACTCCATAGCAAAAAACAAGTGATAATCAGTCGAGATGATGTCGGGAGAATAAGAAAATGCAACTATTTTCTTTCCAAAGTGGGAACTTTATTGTGCCATTTTGGCTACATGTGGGTTGGCAATGTCCTGCAAGAACTTTTATTTCTTTCTGCCTATAGTGCTATTTGTTTATAATGCAAGAAAAGTTATGAGCATTCAAGTTATTGAAAATGGGCCTCAGTAACACCTGTAAAACTCCTATCACATACACTATTTGTTGCTGGAACACTACGAAAGAAACATTTCTCAGAACTGTGGGTCTGCAAAACAGGTCACTGTCTTTACTTGGTAAACAGACTGGAAAGCCAAACAGGAATCAGTTATCGCTCAGATTGGTGAAAGAGACATTTGCTTTCAAATTCTGTGTATATACAAAATACATTTTGTAATTATTTTAATACTGTTGGCCCAATACCTTGGCAAAATGACATGTGTTTATTACATTAATTATTACTTTTAAACTGTATATTTTTTTACTCTGATTCTTGTAATGATCTGTTGTATATATTTTTGTAAATACTTCTACATTGCATATTCAGTGATTTGTCATTATCTGATTTTATTATTGTAAACAATATTTTTGTATCCATATAGTTATTTAATAACTTTTATGTACATAATATAATGCCTTTAACTGATATACACAGTCCAGTCACATTAATGTTACCACCACGTACTTTCCATGTCAGAGTTAAATAACCAATCACAGAAGGCAGGTGGCAGCACAGTGCAGTTCAGCGTATATAAAGGGTGTGCGAGGGCTTCGGAAAACATTTCAATCGTTGGCGTAATGCAGAAACGAAGCGATTTATCCGACTTCCAAAAGGGCATGATCATTGGCTTTCGGGCCAAGGGTGGAAGCATTTCCGAAACGGCTGAGTTTGTGAACTGTTCGCGTGCCGCCGTGGTAAAAGTGTACCGTGCATGGCAAAATGGGACTGTCCAAAATCAGCGACGTGGCAAATGTGGTGCACCACGGGCCATAGATGACAGAGGCGAACGACGGTTGCGGAGATGCGTTCGGGCAGATAGACGGGCTACCGTTGAGCAACTGACCACCAAAATGAACCAAGGGGCTACCAAAAGTGTCTCCCAAAGTACTATTCAGCGAACATTGCTGCGTCTGGGCCTCCGAAGCAGACGCCTGGTTCGTGCACCTATGCTGACTGCTGTTCATCGACGGCGAAGGCTAGAATTTGCACGCCAGTACAGCAGCTGGACGTCCACTGAGTGGCGACAGGTTGCGTTTTTGGATGAATCGCGTTTTATGCTCCATCGGACAGATGGACGTTGGCATATAAGGCGTGAAACCTCTGAAAGGAACCACCCTGCAACCATTGCCGGAACGGTCCAAGCTGGAGGCGGGAGCATTATGGTCTGGGGAATGTTTTCCTGGCATTCTCTAGGTTCACTGATCATTGTGGAAGGCACAATGGATCAATACAAGTACGCATCTGTCCTTGCGGACCATGTTCACCCCTACATGCGCATTGTTTTTCCTCAGGATGATGGCATCTTCCAGCAGGACAATGCGAAGTGCCATACAGCTGCCAGTGTACGTGCGTGGTTCGAAGAGCACCAGGATGAGTTTACCGTCCTCCCCTGGCCAGCAAACTCACCTGACTTAAACCCAATCGAGCATCTGTGGGACCATCTCGATTGAGTTGTTCGCGCCATGGATCTCAACTGCGTAATCTAGCGCAGCTGGCCACAGCATTAGAGTCGGCATGGCTCAACATCCCAGAGAACACCTTCAGGGACCTATGTGACTCTCTTCCTGCACGTCTCGCAGCAGTCCGCTCTGCGAAAGGTGGTTATTCTGGCTTTTGACAGATGGTCACATTAATGTGACTGGACTGTGTATGTTTCGTGCTGAGTAAAAAATATCTATTTTATCCCTGAAATGTTAAATATTTCGTAAAGGCTATTGTTCAGTTTCTTTGTTAAATTTCCAAGTAAATTACAAATGCAAAGACTGTGTGTGAGTGGGTAAATTTTAATGACTAGCCTAATGCACAAAATGCACTTCAATATTTTTCAATTGTGTATTCCATATCCATGATAATGTGCAAAGGACTGATGACTACAGTTGCTGCCAATTACATAATCATTATATGCATTAGAAGTAACTTCAAATAAACTTTTTGGCAATGCTCCTTTTTGTATTCATATGTTGCACGTGGTTGCGGCTGTGTGCAACAACAAACTGAGTATTGGAATTTGCCAGTGCTTTAAGGATGAATTAATAACATGCCATAAGAGCTAATTTTTAGATAACAAAAACATTTAATCACATCACAATAGTAAAACTTAATTAGTACAGTTGACAGACAATCACGTTGGAGGAAAGCGAGCGACCAACCGCACCGACGACGAGACGTGACTCAGAGTGCCGCCGAAATCTCCTTCGGTTACAGTTAGTGATAACAGCGTGCGGTTGGCGAGTACAACACAAGTTTACAGAGTCGCCACACTACTCCCCCTCCAGCGGCAACAAATTAAAGGTACCGAGGGTTAAATCTGACTCTACGTCCAGAATGTGTATGCTGAGGAGCACTTGTTTTCTGGGATCCAGGCACAGGAACTGACATAGTAGTAGATGTTGGTGCAGACTCAACAGATGAAGGTGCCTTCGAAGGAGGTGGGACTGATGTACCAGTCTCGACAGTTTGTGGTGCTAAGATAAAGGCTGGTTTGAGACGATCAAGGCTCACCACTGTTTCTTTGTTGCCGATGAGTATCCGATAGTTCTTGGATGTGTGACTTAGAACTAGGTGTGGGCCCGTATAGGTAGGCTCCAAGGACGTTTTTGATGCATCACACCGTAAGAACACGTGTGAGGATGTAGCGAGTTCTTTAGGAACAAACACAGGTCTTGAAGACTGTATGCTTGTGGGCTTACGGTATAATGCAGCCATGGTTTCACGCAATTGTCTGAGGAATGCATGGGGCTGGACACTGGGTGAGTTTTTTGCGGGATTTATAAAATCTCTCGGTAAACGTAAATTGGTACCATAAACCATTTCAACACTTGAAGAACCCAGGTCCTTTTTGATAGCCGTTCTGAGTCCTAACAACACAGTAGGAAGAACATCAACCCAGTGAATAGCAGTATGGCATCTAATGGCCTGTTTAAGAGAGCGATGGTACCTCTCGACAAGTCCATTGGAATTCAGGTGGTACGGTGATGTACGGATTTTTTTAGTTCCCAAAAATTTTGCTAATGCAGTAAATAATTGAGATTCAAACTGCCATCCTTGGTCTGTGGTAACGTACTCGGGTACCCCAAACCGTGAAATCCATGCAGAAAAAAAGGTTTTTGCCACAGTGTCGGGTGACATATCTACAATAGGTATAGCCTCTGGCCAACGTGTGTATCTGTCGACACACGTAAGAAGATATGTATAACCTAGTGATGGGGGTAAGGGTCCAACCAAATCGATATGTACGTGGCTAAAGTGAGCAGATGGTAACTCAAAGCATTGACATGGAGTTTGAGTATGCCTGTGAATTTCTGATTTTTGACAGTCTGCGCATGCCTTCGCCCATGTAGCGATGTCCTTCTGCATACCAGGCCATACAAAACGCTGTTGAATTAATGTGCGAGAAGCACGGATGCCAGGATGGGATGAATTATGGAGGCTGCTAAAAATATCATGCCGGAATTTCAGTGGAATGTATGGCCGCACCACATTACCTTGCACACTGCAGTACAGTGAGAGATCTGGTTCTAACTGCATAGGTAATAAATTAAGTCCATGAGAAGACTTGGCAGACAAAAGATTTTGCAATTCTGGGTCCTGTTTCTGACAATCAGCAATGGCGGAGAAATCTGTTGTTGATGGCAACTGAACCTCTTCAATTCTGGACAGAGCATCAACAACTGGATTTTGAGGGCCTTCTACATGCCTAAAATCGGTTGTAAACTGCGTTATGTAATCAAGATGATGCATTTGCCTGGGAGAAGCCTTGTCAGGTTTTTGTCGAAAAGTTAAAATCAGCGGCTTGTGGTCGGTATAGATAGAAAACACATGACCTTCTACCATATGACGAAAATGCTTAACAGCCTCACACGCACTAAGAAGTTCGCGGTCATACGTGCTGTATTTTGATTGTGCAGCAGAAATTTTTTTTGAGAAGAAAGCCAGAGGCTTCCATGCTCCATCTACCAGTTGCTGCAAAACTGCACCCATGGCCATATTAGACACGTCGACCATTAATGCTAAAGGGTGATTAGAAGGATAGCTAAGAGCTGTTGCCGACGCTAAATCATTCTTACATTGTACAAAGGCTGTACAGGCATCATCAGATCAAATAATTGGCCGCGTATCTTTCCTTTTACTCCTAACCAAATATGTGTGCAAAGGTGCCTGCTTTTCAGCAGCATGAGGAAGAAAGCGACGATAAAAATTTAACATGGCCAGAAAACGACGCAGCTCCTGAACAGTTTTTGGCTCTGGGAAATTTTGAATTGCAGTGACTGTCACTAAGTGGGCGAAGCCCTCCGAAGAAACTTCGTGACCAAGAAATGACACTTAAGATTTTCTGAAAACACATTTTGATGGATTAATGACTACACCATAAGACTGAAATCGGCCAAGGACTATGCAAAGGTGTTCAAGGTGCTGGTTTTCATTTGTCGAGCCTATCAGAATGTCATCAAAATATGGGACACAAAAATCTAAATATTGAAGGACTTCATTAATGAAGTGCTGAAACGTTTGCGCAGCATTACATAACCCGAAAGTCATGACAGGAAATTCGAATAATCCAAAAGGTGTTATGGACAGCAGTTTTTGGTATATCAGGTGGATTGACAGGGCTCTGATGATAAGCACGAGTCAAAACTAATTTAGAAAAAATATTTTTTCCTTCCAAGACTTGCATGCAGTCCTGAATATGAGGAACCGGATATCTATCAGGCAAAGTAACTGAATTAAGACGTCGATAATCCCCACAAGGACGCCAGTCGTCGTTTTTCTTAGGGACCATGTGGAGTGGAGTGGACTGGCCCATGAACTTTTAGGTGGCCAACAGATTCCTTGCTCAAGCATGTATTTAAATTCTTCTTTTGCAGCCTTTAATTTCACTGTCTTCACTTCCCCACCCCCTTGGAGGGGTCATGGAATATGAGTTAATGGTTATAATGTCTACTCGGCTTTGTTTTGGCTCATCAGCTCAACCAATAGGTTAGTGGCCCCTTGGATTGTCTCTGGTGGAAAGTATTTAAATTGTGTAGTAGCCTGGGTCTGAGCTCCCCTGCTGGCTTTCATCAACTAGACACAAAAAATGGCTTCTTTTTGTGATAGGAGATGAATAATAAGAAGATGCAGAGTTTCTGAAGTTTGCTCTTTGTCAGTTCATGCAGTACTAATTTGTTTGAGTCATTGACTTCCCCAGTTGATGCAAATGCAAAGAAAAGGTTTCAGCAGTTGCAATGAACTTCTCAAAACCTACAGATACACAAAGGAAGAATTGATATCCATAGTTATGTCAAATCAGAATCATTAGTGACAGATACCTTTTACAACTATTGTGCATCATAGCAATTCATTACAGTAACAGAATTTTTGAAATTACACATATGCAGTACATTATTTTCATATGTGATGTTCATTTTATAGCACACCTCAAAAGCACTTATCTCTACACAACAAACAGATTTGAAACAAAGAGTGCTGCTCAAAGATACAACTAAAGAACTCTTTTATATAATGGAATGGAATTCAATTTGAAGACTTTCTAAATAGTAAACATTAGCATGAATAGTCTAGTGCATGCTCATATGTTACCTATGCATGTGCATGTCACTGAAAAGTGATAAAAAATTTTTGGTTACTTAATTAATAATATAAAATCTTTAAGGCAGTTTATAAAACTACTATTCTGAATACCTATAATACTGTAGAACGTTTTTAAGCAGTTGTGAAATAAAACTGAATAATAAAATATATGCCCATATTTAGGTTAAAATAACATGCCAAACAAATATTGTTGATCCGAAAATCACATTTTCTATTTTTCTGCAGCAAAAATTATTGAAAAAACATCTTCCATTGGTGAATTAGGTTTTCTAGATTAAGAAAAATATTTCTATTTTAGTTAACAACCTTAATTCGAGACCATCTTTACCTTCAGCCTTTAAGGAAATTATGTTTTAGTTTTCTTGTTTCATCAATAGATGATGGCAGTAGCTTAACTGCTGTCCAGCCATTCTTATTTTATCTCATTCATTTGCCCCTTGGCAGCTGACACTGCCAAAGTTTGGTAAAACTATTGAAACTAGTTCTGTGAAAATTTGCAAATATAACACTGATTGTTGTTGTTTGACTTCTAAATTATATATGCCCATATGTCTATAAGAGGAAAAAAAACTATTCAAACAAAATACAAGAGTCGTGAATTTCAAAATTCATAAATTTGAATGATAAATTATTATCTAAATAATCCAGACTAGTAAAATCAATCATTATAACAGATCATAGAAAATTGGATTTTATTATTATGCTGAAGAGACTAGAAATTCAGACTAGTGAAAATCAATCATTATAATAGATGATAGAAAATCAGATTTAATTATTATGTTAAAGAGTTTGCATACATGTCAAACATCCTATGACTGGTGTATTCAAATATCTTGGACTGTTTACTGCAAACATCTGTTTTCGTAATACACTATTATTTAAACATGAGCCCATATTTGAAGCCAATCCAATATTAATTTCAACTTAATTACTATGAACTTTGTTTTTTTATTAATAACAACACTTTTAGTTATCTGTTTTAGAACTTTTCACATGTATCGGGAACACAATGATAAACATAATGAAATACTTCCTATTTCTTTTACAGAAGGGTCTGATATGCAAGTCCTAATATTGTTACGTGCTAATTTGTCACGTCACCAGATGTTATATACTAATATCGCGGCACCAAATGTTCTGTGGTACCAAATGTTAAATACTAACTGTTACAATAATTTGTCTACAATAATATCAAAACCATAATTCATTGCGTTGTGTTTACTAACCCGAACAACCCCTAAGACCAAGCAGGAGTACTGGTGTTAAAAACATTCACACAAGTCATCATAAGGAAAACTCTGAATCAAATATATATATATAACCAAGGATATTTATTGCAGCATTAAAGGAAGACACTCAATCTTTCAACTTAAATTTCTAGATCTATGGAGTGTTCAAGTGGCAATTAATAAAAATAATGCATTTAGAATTATAATATATATATTGTTAATTTCAAATATGCACCGAGATGAATTAATCAAAAATTTACACCGTAAAAATTAATATTAACTTTTCATATGCAGTTATCAAACTCTGCTGGCCAGCATAAAAATACACAGGAATTTAATGAATCACCGAGCATGGTGTCTTTACCAATATTGATAGAGATTACTTAGTTCAAGAAATTTCTTAATTTACTCAGGTAAAAATTACATACATAAATTTAGCAAATCCCTTAGGCAGTTAGAAAATATTACATATTCAAGTAGACCCGTTGGAGAAAAATGATTACATTTATTCCTACATTCAATTACACAATTAAAGGTAAAGTAGAATTTAAATTTTTAATCGTTCCTTAATTTGCAAAAGTTAAAGTTAATTCTCAACCAAAAATAGTAACAACTTAAAGTAAAAAGGTAAAATTTAGATAAGTTAACAAATTTAATATCCTGTCTTAATTCATTATATATAAATTTTAATTACATTCCAAGTTAAAGTTAAAAGTCCTAAATAGATTAATAGTGCAGCAGTTGCTTAAATACACAGCCTGGATTTAAGATCCAGCAGAAAAACCTTGACTAAAAGTTAAATAGAATTTAATTGGAAATTAAACACACATATAATTACTCCTTACATTAATAATTCATCACTGGAAAATTTACTTCAAATAATCAAATCTCTTAAAAAAATTTTAAATTACCATATTACTTAGGAAACATGTTCACGGAATTTAGGTAGCAAGCTGTACTAAATTTCAGGTGAAATTAACAATCAAAAGGTTGAACTCACTTGAAGGGAAGCATTGAAAATTTAATTAAGCATTAACTCATCTTATAGATTTTTTTTTCCGGATGTCCCATTCATAACAGGTGTTGAACAAGGCTCTGCCGAACCAGCCCTTCGCAGATGTTGAACGAGGGAGTCCGGCAAGAAATCTGGACACCTGGATCAGACACTATGAAGATGGTAAAGTGCATTCGTGCAGCAAAACAAGAGCTCCTAAGGGTTCCTCCCTTTTCCGTCTATTCTCATTCATGCGAGTTGATGGTAGTACTCGAGTTGATGGTAGTAATTCGATGAGGAAAAAAACAACATTCTCGACTCCAACACGGGGATGGTAAAGTGCGGAGGAGTAAACTTCAAGTGATTTTTTTTTTTTTTAGATGTTCATCTTTATCTTATTTCCCATCTCCGGCTCTTCCAGAGGAAGAAAAAAATAACGTGCTTCTAACGCTGCGAATCCAAGGCAAAAAGGGCTGAGCATGGCCTTGCATGACGATTTCAATCGTCCAGGCTCCAGAATTTTCGAAAATCACCAAATTTGGTGAATTAGTATGCAAATCTCGCCAAACACAAAACAGTGCTGCGAAAACTTAGTTTTTCCTTCTTCACACCAAAAAAAGTTCCACCCTCGCCACCCCCTTCGCCAACAAGGAGGGGTGAGGGAAAGAATGCGACAAACCTATCACTCCCCTGCCACGCAACCGGATGCAGTACATGACCTTGACGAGAAAAGTGCTCAAAACGGGGCTTATAGCAGAATAAATTTCTAGACACGAAATTCAACAATTTTAGCAATTAAATGGGCATAATTCTCCAACGGGGCGACGTACAGTCATGAAAGTAGGTTCATAAGAAGGGTAAATTTTTTCTCTTTAAGAGGTATAAATTTCAACCATGTGAATAAAAAGGAAGTATTTTTAAATTTCAAATATTACGCAGAAACAACCGATTTCCCATTGTCTCCTTCTCCCGA
>KK117826.1:275657-290661 GCA_000611955.2 Stegodyphus mimosarum
ACACGAAATTCAACAATTTTAGCAATTAAATGGGCATAATTCTCCAACGGGGCGACGTACAGTCATGAAAGTAGGTTCATAAGAAGGGTAAATTTTTTCTCTTTAAGAGGTATAAATTTCAACCATGTGAATAAAAAGGAAGTATTTTTAAATTTCAAATATTACACAGAAACAACCGATTTCCCATTGTCTCCTTCTCCCGACGGCTAATACTGTCGAACGCGTAACGTAAGAACGAGAACTCTGTTTAACTCGTATAAAAATAATTGATTCAATACATAAGCAATACAATTCGTGAAGAAAAATTTAGAATAAGCATAAATTAATGCATATAATTTACTCACTCGATAATTAATTAACAAATAACTGCAATTAACTACACATTAATCCTTAATTCTAAACTAACCAAAAATCACCACATAACAATATATTGTTTTCCATAATTTTACATGAAAATTTATGCATTAATTTCCTTAAAGAAAGAGTAACTTATATAATCTTATTTACCTCCTAATAATGCATCCTCCTCTCCACATTAATGCTATGGCACCATAATTTAAATTCCAATTAAATACTTTGGCAGCTTCTCTAAGAAGCATAAATCCTTGAGCATATGAAACAATTTTTGATGCATATAGAGCCTAGAATGAGAATAGTTTGATTATAAAAAAAAGATTCAATAATAATAATATTGTAGCATATATACGAACTGGAACTGAACCAAAAACTGGAAAAAACAGTTATTTTGGTCGGAACGAAAACCGGAACTGAACTGAAAAAAAAAATATCGTTTTTTGGGGGTTCAATATATTTTTCGTAATTTTGTTACAACATTCAAATTAACAATATTTTCTAATTTAACGCCAACTATAAAATTATCATCTTCATTTCTAGTACATTGGGATTGATTTCTTGTTTCAATATTCTTGTACTTTTCTACTTCAAGTTCATATGAAACTACTTAAAAATGGCAGATAAATACATTTAAATGAACTAGAAGTATAAATTCTGAATAAAAAATATCAGTTTAAGCAAAGTGACATTTTAAAAGAAAAAAACAAACCAAGGTTTGGTTTTTAAATTTTATCCCTTTTCTATAGAAAATGCTGTTTTTATTGATGAATTAAATTTATTTATAGGTTAAAAAACCAGTGTAAAGGAAAAGCAAGACTGCCCTTACAAAAAACAAACAATGTTCGACATTAAGAAGTATTGTACTACAACTAGGTATATGCTGCATTGTAATTTTATATAATATGTCTATCATTAATTAAAAATTTTTAAAGTTTTGTGCGATATTTTTTAAAATAAGGGGTTCAAATTTGAAAAAAAAACCTTGGCTATGTTTTTGTCGTCTAATTGGTCCGGAGCTATGTTCTTTTAATTTTTTTACTTTTTATACTTCATTATAAATATCTTAGAATGGGAAGAAATAAGACAAATACAAGTAGTGAGTTTTTTACATATTTTAAATCAGAAAATAAGAGCATCTGTAATATATGAGAGACAGTTATGATTGGAAATCACACTTCCAATTTAGAGCGTCATCTAAAAAGACATAATTTTAATTAATATAAAAAAGGTACAGTTAAAAAAGAAAAATAACATGAACCTAAGAGATGAAGCTGCATTGAATACTAATGTGTCTAGCTGGCTACAACAAACACTAGATAAATATGTCAAATCTGAATTTCTGAAAGTAAAACTAAACAAGGAAATGTTATCAAAGCACGTATAGAACTTATCACTGTTAATGGCTGTTCATTCGAAATGTTAGAACGTTCAGGATTTAAAAAGATTTTAAATCTGATTGTTAGTGCAACAGGTAATAACTTTAGAGTTAACTCAGAAAATATAAAGCTATTAATCACACAGACAACTGATAAAATTGTTTTTTAAATAAGTAAGGAGCTTGAAAAAAAGTAATTTCTTTAAAAATTGACATAGCAACCAGATTAAACAGATCGATTTTGGAAATCAACTCTCAGTTGATAACTGGTGGAAAAAGAGTATTAAATACTTTGGGAATGATGGAATTAAAAGATAAACATACTGGTATTTATATTTAAAAAATGGTTGAAAAATACAATACTGATATTAAGAAAAATTATATAGTCACTACTGACAATGGAGTTAATATGATTTCCCCATTTGTCAATTTATTAGGATCTGATATTGACGATGAATCTTCAGTTATTGATTTAGAAAATGAAAATTTTGAAACTAGAGATCACTTTATAGATGGGATAGTTTTCGATCATAACTTCTCTTTCAATAAACTTATTGGAATAAGATGTGCTGCTCATACATTGAAACTAGTTATCAAAGACTCAATTTCAATGAGTTTATTACTGAAGTTCGGAGATTGGAAAAAAAGTTGCGTATTCAGTCTTTAATGCCAATATTCAAAGATGCTAACATTCAGAAAACAATTTTGGATTGTCCAACAAGATTTAATATGTTAAAATCTTTATTGAAATGCAAATATTTCAGCTCATCTTTAGCAGAAAGCAATTTAGATAATTATTTTGCAGACAGTAAATGGGAGAAGTAAAATTAATTGTCGAAACCCTACAATACCTAATGGAAGCAACTTGAAAACTCCAATGTGACCAATTTACTTTAAGCAATTTTTATGGAATTTGGATACATTGCAAACTTAAATTATGAAATTTTAAAAATTTGTGTGCAGATATTTTATTCAATCATTTATTTAACAGGGAGGCATCGTTAATAGAATGTGATAGATTAGTTGGAGCGATTTGCTTGGATCCATGCTGTCAAATTTTGCTTTTCACCTTAGAAAATGTACAGGCTGTACAGGTTAAAGAATATTTGGAATAAAATAGAAAATTTGGAAAAGTCCCTTTCAGTCATAAACGAGGAAAAAAAAAATTCTACTGAAAACGTTGAAGATGCAGATGATTTAGAGATTTTTTTGAAAAGAAAAGAATTGGCTATAAAATCACACAGATCTCCTATGTCTACTGAGATTGACATTGAATTTATTTTAAATAATTTTGATAATGTATGAAGACTTAATACAAAATATAATGTTTTAGATTTTTGGGAAGAGAATAAAGCTATCTATCTGCACTTGTATAGAGTTGCAATGGTGGTTTTGGCAGCTCTGGCTACACAAGTTAGCGCTGAAAGCGTGTTTTCAGGTGTGAAATTTATTCTCTGAGACAAGAGAAGTAATCTCAATGAAATCATGCTATAATATGCATTAATAATTAGAGGTAATTTTTATATGCTAAATAAATAAATAAACATATTTTTATACAACTATTGCAACATCGAGTGTGTATTGTTAGCAGCAAGCGCTAAATGCAGAGGATACACATAATCATTACAATCATGAACAAAACTGTCATATGCACTTCAAGCAACGAAAACAAAGCCAAAAACAAAGCCGCTAGTTTCTGATTGCTGCTTGTATTATAAAATTTATTTAATTGTATAAATTTACATAGCGCACAATTAAAACAAATTTAAATTGTGATAGAATTGCATTTTTTGTTTATATAAAATTATGTTTTGTTACATATAAAAAATATACACACAAACAATTATTTACTTAAATCTGAATAGAAACCGTTATTTTGATCAGAACAAAAACCGGAACTGAACCAAAATTTTTTTTTTTACTTGAACCGAAACCAAAACGAAAAAAATAACGGTTTGAAGCCCTGGTCTCACGTACTATTTTTAACCCAAAAGACAATACATAAAATGGCTCAGTCCTAATTTACAATGTAAAATAAAAATTTGATCTGAGAAATCAAGAATAAAGGCGATGCTTATTACACTCTTTGAAAGCAAAGGCCTTATTCATGATTCATTCCACTCAGAGTAACAATGAATGCTAATACGTACAAGGATTTTGTGGCAAATTCATTGTCATGGATCTGTCATGTACATCCAGAATACATAGAGGCAAGCTTTGGTTCTTTATCCATGATAACGCCTGGTCACATTCAGCCCTTTTTGTGAAACAATGTATGACTTGTAGAAAAATTGCCGCCTGTATCCTTTAGTCATTCGTTATACTTATTTGATTTTGCTCGAGCAAATTTCCTTCTGTTCCCAAACCTGAAATGAGCCCTAAAAAGAGAATGGTTTCTGGATATTCCTGATATTCAAAGCCATGTGGCATCAAAAGAAAGGCAGGAAGATAGCATGACTGCCTCTCTTGATAAAATCAAAAAGAGAATATCCAGAGCACACACACACACACAAAAAAAAAAAAAAAAAAAAAAAAAAAAAAAAAAAAAAAAAAAAAAAAAAAAAAATGCCCAAGAACTGAAAATTGCCAAAGGTGCTTGGGTTGAGAAGAACCCAAGGGAAAAGGTGAAAAAAATGCATTCTCAAAGGATGGAGCAGAATACAGCCCCAAAGACTGCCAAAAGAGACAGACAGTTTCTTTTCGCAGAGACAGAACAGGCTACTGACCTTGAACTGATATCATTGACTACTTTAGGTATATTTAATACTAAAGAGTTCCACTTGAGCTTTATTAAGGGGTTGTTAGACTTTATAAACAAAATAGGTAACCCAAACAAATGGAGATAAGAAGCATTGGGTTCGGTGCTTTTGGCACAAAATGGTATTTAGCAGAGGTGCCTGATACCTAACAAACTCAAGCTCAAGAAGAAGAAGACAACAAAAGATCACTTATACAGCACTTTCCAGGAAATGTACAGTCACTGTCAAAAGTGCATTGCAAATAAGGCATTTCTTTGGGCAAAATAAAACAATTTTCTTGATTTAGGAAAGATTCTTTTGTTTATGAACAGATTTGCTGAACTTTAATGTCTTACCTTACACAACAAAAATACACAAACAGCTCATAAACTTACTTTCCGTATGTGCTCAATGAATTCTTTCTTGTTTCCCTGATATCTAACACCACTTGGTCCTTTTAAGTATTTACTGGCCTTGACACGGTCTTCTTTTAGAGATGACAAGCATCTTGCAAAGACGGCTTCACCTAAAATATAAAGTGAAACAAGTGAATTAATTGTGCCTTAAATTTCATCTACATTCTGCCCTTCATTAAAACTTAAACTGTAGTTAGAAAAATATGTAAGATTTTGTTTACTCAATACTAACACAGGATTTATGAGATAACCAAATCATTATATTACAGCAATATTTTTTGTACTTCAGAAGAAACACTGAGATGATATTTAAATGGCAATAGAGCAAAATAAATTTTCGATTCCTCAAAATTAAAATCAAATGGTCAATGATCACAATAAATTTGAAATTGTCAGTCAGCATGAAACATATGAGATTACAGTTTTTAAGATTTTATTTTCTACTTGTATGGGAGTGTTGTGTATTTCTGAAGATAAAAAATACATATCCTACATAGATACTCCTGATAAGAGAACTGAGACCTTTCTAAATCAAGTAAAACTTGTATGAATAAAACATGCAGAGGTATACATGCTTGGAAAAAGAAAGCAATTATTTAATCTTTTGATATGACTGATCAATATCATATATTGCATTACCCAAGTACTAAAATACCAAAAGCAAAGGAATTATTATTACTTCCAGTTAAAATCAAATTAAAAAAATCTATCAGAATCAACAAATATTTAAAATAATAGTTGATTTTTTCACAATATTAAAACAAAGCAATCTTACCAATTAATGTTAGAGGAACTCCATAATCTAGGGCAGTTATTGCAGTCCATTTCCCAGTTCCTTTCTAAATAACATGAGAAGTATTTGAACTCCTAAGAGCAGTTTCTAAAAATATATAACAATTACTAATATAAAACAGTAAAATAAAATATTGCTCATACCTGGCCAGCAGAATCTAGAATCTTAGTGACCAAAGCTTCCCCATTTGTTTTATACTTGAGGATATTGCTAGTGATTTCAATTAAGTATGAATCCAGTTCACTTTTATTCCAGTCAGCAAAAATCTAAAAACACATTTGTTAAAGTATTATATTATAGAAAATAATCTCTTAGCATCTATAATTTTATGATTTAGCATTAACTTTCAAAATGAACACTTCCTTGAATCATTTTAATGAATATTTATAAATCACATGAAAGTAATACAAATAAAATATTTACAATTTTGTAATGTTTGAACAATATTTACATATATATGCTTTGTATTTACATAATAATTATTTAATATAAAAGGTTTATGTATATATTCAGCTTTTAAGATCAAGTAGAACCAGGTTTCATAAATTGGCATTTTACAGAAAGAAACTTTTGTACCTTTTCAAGATCTGCAATAAGAATGATTATTCAAAATTTCCTAGATAGCTTCTTCAAAATTGTCTTCTTTCATTTTTATAATAACCTGCAGCAGGAACACAGATGTAGAATTTTTTATATTCTTCCTTAATCACTTACAAGGGAAGAACACTGCTATATTTAACAGTCTTAACTGAGTTTTCGATGAAAGAGTATGCCTCTACATTATGCAATTTCAGCAAATTTCTTCTTTCAAGTTCTTATTTTCAAAGCACACTTCTAATTGCTTCTGCGTTTAAAACTTCCAAAGTAATACTGTAGGGTTTCCCTTATTTTGCATAACCAATTTATTTTAAGTTTGATACCTTTCCTGAACTTCCGCTAGTATTTTCTCACCAGGATGTCAATTTAAAGTTAAGTGAAGTGAATATTTAAATGGGTGAATCTCTGAATTTATTCAGAGCATGTTTTCGCTAGCCAGTGCACATGCTATCTCATTGTTATGCTAGTATGCCTCTTGCCATTTTGGATATCAACACACCTCTTAGGTTTTTGTGAGTCAACCTGTTAGGTGTAATTTAACGTGCTAATCCAGCACTATTTTATTTTAGATTTCAACTTGAATTATATTCTACGTTTAAAATTCACCACAAGTTGATAGTGTTTTTGTAATACACAAAGATCGTGCCTTTTTGTTAAACTTTGAATCAATAAAGGGTTACTTTTCACCCTTCTTTTGTGCTGGTAATTCATTTATGCCTGTGTAAGAATTCGCCAGGTTCATTGCAGGATCTAAAATTAGTTTATGTGGAATAACTGAGCAGAACTTACAAGCGGTGCCCAAATTTTTCCAAACTCATGGGTGACAATGATGCTGCAGTTGAGCTAGCCCCAGCAACATCACAAACTCCACTAGCACTTGGTAACATAATGGAAAGATTTAGGTAACTCCATTGAAACGATGTGGACCTCCATGACACCCGCAGTGAAATTCGACGGAAGAATGTTGGTCACTGGCTTCCCAGAAAATTTAGATAATCATTTTTTGCTTTATCCCATTCCCAAAGTCCAGAAGATTATGATAGCAATGACCACCTTACGAGGATAAGCATTAAGTTGGTTTAAAGTTACTGGAAAATTTCGTCTGGAGGAGATAGCTAGCCCCACATATACGTTCGAAAATTTTTAAGCAGCTGCTCTAGTAAAGTGTTCCCCATGGTCAAAGATAGAGCAAAGTTTGAGGCCGAATTATACGGTAAGTACCAATTTAAAGTTGAAGAGCTGTCAGACTTTGTTTTAAGCAAGGTCCAAGTTGCTAATATGTTATATGTTAAAAACCCGATGCATAGTTAATTCAAATTATCTTGCCTGGACTACTGCCACAAGTTCAGGATTATATTGAAGTGAGAAACCCCAGCACTCTAGAACAATTGTTTGAGCTGGCAGTGAAATTCGAGAGTGGGAGGATAGCAGAAAGGATGCAAATGAGAAGTTTTGGCCAGAGGCCAAACGGACAGTTTTCTAGTATGCAGAACAATCAAAGAAATACAATACCAGGAATAAATTTCAAGATAAGAAGAAAGGGCCAAAACAGGCCACAAGATTCTAAAAAGGGGGCAGTTAACAAGAAGTTAAACTAGAATGGGTGGCTGAAAGGAGGGTACAGTCACCCCACTTGGGTAAAAATCCCTTAAAAGTTCAGTTGAACACAGTGCTAATAAAAAATTTGTCTTTATCTGTTATACACATTCGACTAAATAAGGTGCCAGCAGAGGCCTTGGTGGATACAGGTGGGTAAGCAAATTTCCTGTTGGAACATTTTTTTCGAAGTAATTTAAAAAATTATAGGTTATTTAAAATCCAAAATACTAAAGTTATTGCAGTGCAGGGCAAACATTGTTCATGTATAGGTAAAGCAGCGTTTAATGGAGATAATAAACAAGGTGCAATAATCTCTGTCCTTTATAGTTCAAAATCTACAAGCTTTGGAAATTTTAGAAACCAATTTTTTAAAAACAGCAGGAGCCCAAATTAATTTTCAGGAAGAGAAACTTCAACTGCATATGAAGCCACTAGAAGTGGAAGCTGTGGAACCACCTGACTTGAACCTAGAACATGTGAAAACCGAAGACAGAAGAAAATTACAAGAACTGGTAAGAAAGTTTGCTGATTTGTTTTCTGAAACAATGCACCGCACCCAGATAGCAAATCATGAAATTAATTTGAAAAGTGAGGAGCCTGTGAAAATCAGTTTTGCCTTGAGAAGAGGACAATGTTTATTTAATTAAGCAAGAATCTTAAAATTTTGTATTATGGACATAATTTAAAAATTTTTTGTATTAAGTTAGTAGCTTTAAATTTTGTATGAAACAAGAAACTTTAGCAATCTTGGTGGATTTTATAGAATTAAATGCTCATTTCTACTTAGTGTTAAAGTCTGATGTAGTTACACAGCTTTTATGTACACCCAACTGCTGCTTAAAAGAATGCAGCTGCATAATATAACGACTCAAATATCTGATCCATATCATTATCCATTACAATTTTTGTTCAAAACGGAAAAAAAATCTCTTAAACAATATGTAACTCAAATGCCTCAAGGCAATATAATAGAGTAACAAACAAAATACAATATAGAGTACAGTACACTTTTCAGCATGTAATGCAGTATGGAATACATTTACAATATAGAGTACAGTACATTCAGCATGTAATGCAGTATGGAATACATTTCTCAGCACAGAAATGGCTTCAAACTCTTATTATGTTACCATTTAGCACTTGTGCCACTCTCAATTTATATAAACAAATGATTTAATATTTTCTTAAATGAAGTAACTTTAAAATGTCGCAAATATTTTCTCTTTAAAGCTAATGTTTTATGACAACTAATATACTTTACAAATATATAATATTTCATTGAACTGCATAAAAACTGCATTACTTGGCTCATTTCATCATGATCCAAATCCAAAGCATCCTTCAGTAAATGGTAAGCTTCACATATAAGTTGCATATCACCATATTCAATACCATTGTGAACCATTTTTACAAAATGACCTGATCCTTCTTCTCCAACCTTAAGAAAGAAAATTTCTTTAAAATTGACGAAGAAACACATTCAACAGAAAAAACAGATTAATCATAAAAATTATATTATTTTTAGTGACTGATAATTACATGATATCTTGCTTTAAAAAACTTACTAAATATTTAACAATAGTTTAGTAAGTATCTAAAGAGGCATTCTGTTTGAGGACATCCATGAGTTACTGTTTCAGGAAATATATAGTGACATTATTTTAATATAATAAGATGACTGAAGCTTTTTATAAAGTATCAAAACAAAACTAATTTATAAACAAAATCTTAGGCTGGATTCATGAAGAAAAGGCAGTGTCATCATAAACTTTTCTTCTTAACAGAACAACCAAAAATGGTGGAAAAAACTTTTAAATCTTTTATTCTCAAGAGATATAGTGAAATCTAAGGTTACATTGAAGGACGGGTTTTCTGAAACTTTTTGTGTTATTTCTTCTAAAGCAAATGATGTAAATTATGTAAATAATGCGATTTAGATTTGGATTTTTTGAATTATGGAAAAATTAAAGTTACCTGCAAAAGAGACTCATACGACCATCGATGACTTAATGCATAAATGAGTAATAATCATTTATAAACCTTGACTCTTTTATAATATACAAGTCGGATATGGATAGAGAATTAATGATTGTGCACCAACAGCTTACAAGCTTTAAATATTTAACGGAAGTTAACCAAATGAAGAAAGCAAGATGGAGAGTCTCAAATATGAAACACCACATTTTAACATGAATGTCTAAAAGATTAAAAAATATGATACTCTTTTGTTATCAGGACTGGATGTAGAAATGTATGTATGTATGTATGTATGTATGTATGCATGTCATGTATAAATGTACACACACATGCACATACATACACACACATGTGTGTACATACATATGTTTCTGAATCCAGTACTGATAACAGAAGAGTACACAAAACACTACAAGAAATAACTTTAATTGTTAAAAATTTCACAACTTATTATTTTCTCCTTGAATAAACATCTACCCTTTCTTTTTCTTTCAAAAATAGTTCACGTTTTCAGTTGTGGATTCCTCAACAATTTTCAATCTATATTTCCAAAACTTGAATTATGGTACAATGCTTTATTAAGAGTTGTATAGTAGCAAAAGTTTAATCCTATTCAGCAACATTATGAGAGAAAATCTTTTACTTTCAAATCGAATCAAACAATTTTAGATTAAACTTTACTCCTCTTAGCTCTAACTCACTATTGTCAGCATGCAATTTGCAGTCTACCAAAATTTTAATGACGGAAACATGCCGAACTATAAATACTTTTTTGACCAGTAATATTTGTCTTTGCTCTGTAATTTATTTTTTTTTACTGTGTTAAAATCAAGATATTTATGAGAAGAATATTCACTTGGATTATTCTAGAAATAGCAGGAAAACACTGTGATTGGAAACATAGCATTAAATTTCTATTAAAAATGTTCATAGCCTTTCAACAGTGTTACATACATATATTATATCATACTATAGATAAAACTATTTAAATGATGTGATAAATGCAAAGAGAAAAAAAAAACTTGAGTGAAAAAGGATTAATGATTACCTTTTGATATAATTTTAAAATGTATTTAAAAGCCTTGAATTATTTTTTTAATCCTAGGCTAGAAATTTAATCAATTCTTTAACAGTAATTTAAGCCCATAACTAGATTTAATATATTACCCAATCACAGCAAGGTTCTCCATCAACTTTGGCAGCTATGCTCTGAAAAATGTTTTTGATGTGCGGCCTATGAAAGAAACCATCAGTTGGGGACTCAAAAATATATTTAAAATTTCAAACAAAAATGTAGCTAAATTATTTCAGTAGTACAGAAGCATTAGAATTTGAAAGAATGATATTTTTTTAAAACAAGTTTTGTCAGTTCAGTTAATAAATCATGTCAAAAGCAACATAACTGAATTCCCAAATAAGATTTCATGAATAAAGATAAGCAATAACTAGCTACCTATCTTAAAACTTTAAATAAACTTTTTATAATGTTTCAGTTTTGCTACATAATTTATTTCTTATGATCTGAGCCCCATATTCCTATTTAAGTTTTGATGCATTGTTCATGAACTAAATATGGCATCTGTTGCTTAAATGCACATATCATTCTATTATTATTACAAGATCTTCTAATGATTACTTAAGTTAGATAATAATACTCCTTTCTTAAAAAATATCTTTGGATGCCTATGTGCATATTTTCAGAAGTCATCAGATGCCCCTTAATTCCAAGTGGACTTGGTCATGTAATGCAGATAAATGTCGAAATGTTTTAAAAGTGAGAAAACATTAACACTAAAAAGAGCTTTTCTATTATCATAAATGATCAAAATGAATTTTGAATGAGATGGTTGGTTTAGTTAATTTATGACGCATAAACTCAAAGGTTATGGTGTGCCAAACATATGATCAGATAGCCTCTTATGTCTAATAAAAGAATGAATTTTAAAATCAGCTAAAATAATATGGTGATGACCATTTAATAACATTTAAACAAACTCAAACTGAATCAAATGAAAATTACAAAGCTAGGTAGCATGAAAAATGCATGACAAAGAAACCTATGAATTTGCAAAATGAACTCTAGTATTAAAACAGGTGAAAACTCATGATAAACATTTAAAATATGTTAAACTAACACTAAAAATATTTCAGAATGAATATTAAATATCAGTATCTGATATATACAAGAATATATTAAAACTAAAATCTTGTCTGATTAGATGGTCAAGTGTGATTTATCATGTGATTTATTAAGACATGTTGCTTTTGACATGATTTATTAACTGATTTCACACAAGTTATTGCATAATTTTACATTAAAATTTTATTTATTTAGTTTACCATAAGGTATATCTAGATCACTTAAATTACATTTCTTGTTGAAAATTTTCAGCTAAGTTGATAAAAGTAAGATTATTTAATATCTAAAGTGTAAGTTTTTAAAATAAAGCATTTTAAAATTACAGGATTACCTTACATATCAACCCATTTTATATTCAGGCTAACCTGTCCTTTTTTTTTTTTTTTTTAAGAAATAGTTTTTTTTATGAAACTACTCTAAAACATAAAATTTACTTAAAAAGAAGAATAAAATGTACAATATTCCAATTAGTAAATTTTTAGATCCATATGAAAGCAGTTAACAGAACAATCATACTTTTGTAACCATATTAAAGTATACTATATTAAAGCATATGGAAAATAACATATGAATAAAGAATTTATGTTAAAGAAATTACGGTACTATATGTCATTTACAAATTGTCTTTACATCATTTTAAAGCTGTATATATTTTAATATAATAAAAAATGGATTTGGGGCTAAATGCAGCATAATGCTAAAAAGTTTGCAATGAAACACTTACTTATAAAATTTAAAAAATATTCACATAAAATTGAATAAGCAATGAATGATTACCAAGCTTCAGGGGAACCACCAGGCATAAGTGAGGGTCCAGTTCGTGCACCTTCCTCACCACCACTAACACCAGAGCCAACATAAAATAAATTCTTTTCCTTCAACATTTTGCATCTTCGGTTAGTATCTGTATATTCAGAATTACCACCATCTATTATGATATCACCAGGCTCAAGAAGAGGGATCAGCTGCTTAATAAAGCTATCAACAGCTTCACCAGCTACATGAAAAATAATGTTTTGAAACACTGAAATATGCATAAAATCAGGAAATTTTTTCATAAAAGATAAGCAAAACTAAAATGATATGACCACTATTTTTGAGAATGTTTAAGTCATAACACTTTTAAATTATTGTACTATCATTTCCATTATTTTCTTTATCAAACAGATAAAAATAGTTTATAAAATAAATTAAAATTTCATTAATATTTAACATTATTCTAGACTAAAGGAAAGAACAGAAGTATTTAAAATGAGATGCTTAAGGAAAACACAAGTATATAAAAAACCTTTTCTAATAAGTAAGTATTAACAAGTATATAAAAAACCTTTTCAGCAAGTAAAAGGAAGAAAAAAGACTACAGCATATTTCTGCAAATTACAAAATTCTAAAAAAAAGATATTAGTTGACATGAGCTTTGCAACATCAGAAATGTAACTACCAGATGAAAGACAAGTTAACAAAAAGTGAAAGAATGAAGACAAAAACACATGATAAAATATTTTTCTTACTGCAATGAATCAATTAAAAAAAATATTTTTAAAGATGAAAGGAAGCAGAGGAAGTGATTAAGTTTAAACAGTTTGCATAAATGCCATTTACTATTATTCTCATTAATATCTTAAATTACACTTTTAAGGCAGACATGGAATCTTTACTTATTTTTTTATTATCCCATACTTAAATTTTTGCTAGTATCACAATTTTGCTAGGCATTTTAAAACGCTGAGGCAAAATCATCATGAATGTTCTCATTTTCTGTAACAGAACCATCTGCCATATGTGTTGATCATAAACATATTAAAATCATTGAACATGGGTAGTTTCTTATTGGTTTAATGAGACTTTTCTCGGCAGGGAGAGGAGAGGTTTTTTTTTAATGCTTAATTACAGCTAGAACAGCACAATAATAGAAAGTTTGATTTAATACTGTGAAAAAATTCGTCTTTTGTAACAGTCATAAAATGTATGCCCAGACAATTATTTCAGTCTGTTGAAATAAACTTCTATAATGGTTGCAGTTACTGCTGCTTTCCACAAAACAATTTGCACACATTTCTTTAATGTAGAAATTTGCAAAAGCAAAGGTTTTAGAACCTAAGAGATAAAAATTTAACCAACTAAAGTATACACAGTTAGGAAATAAAGAAATATACATACAAGGAAAAGAATGCAAGAAGAAAGAACAAAAAAATTAAGGAAGTTACTTCTGCAACATGAGGAAAACATTCCATATTTTATTTTTTTATGATATATAACATTTAATCAAAAATCAAAACAAAATACACATATATGAAATTTATATTAATATAAGAAAGTTAATTTACTACCTTTGACAAGCATCATGACTCTTCGTGGCTTTTTTAGCTTAGCAACCATTTCTTCTAATGAGCGTGCACCAATTACTTTGGTCCCCTTGGCTTCATTGTTCAAAAATTTTTCAACTTTATCAACAGTGCGGTTATAGGCACAGACCTGCAATTCAATTGATTCATATACTTCTTTAAAGGAAATAAAATAAAAATTTCATGAAGCATGTTAACAACAATAAAAAGCTTCTAAACGATGTTAAAATACTTGAAAATTAACTTTATGTGTGAATATGATAAGCTGAATACACAAGGTTTGTCTATAAACTTCCTTTTTTATAATTTATGACAAATCTGTTGTTTGTCTCCTTTGATTTATTCCTTACTGGCACTTGTACATCGACCCATTCTTATTTCTACTGGTCAAAGGCTTGTTGTAGTTCATTTTCTGATAACTGTTTTAATACTTGTAACATTTTCTTCTTAACAGTCTCCAATGACTCAAAACAAGTTCCTTATATGGAGTATATGAATTTTATTCTTTTATTTTTAGGAAAAGGAAAAATGTAACAGGGTGCTATATCAGGGGAATATGGAGAATGTTCCCGTGTTGCAATTAGTTTTTCACCCAAAAACTACTTCATGGAGACTGTCACATATGTAATTATAATTTAGTATTTATGATAACGGTAACTGTAATGCATGA
>KK117828.1:0-24787 GCA_000611955.2 Stegodyphus mimosarum
AGGGAAAGGAATAAAGAAGAATAATGATATAATCAATTCGCCAGCAGTATTTATACTAGATAGATGCAATTGTAGAGACAAGCTATGACTGGTTAATATTAGTTTTAGTTGCCCCTTTTCAAGTAGTGTTATATAATATAGAAAGATCTCGAATTTGGGAGAACAGATGAATTTAGGAGGAGAGCACCAAATCTAGAATCATTAATTTTGAGGTCGCCAATAATTTTTAAAGCAGCTTATCATATTTTGTTACATTTTAGATACATATATTTAATATTTATAAAATCAATAGTTATAAAGCAGGTTATCTTTATATCTTTTGCTGACTTTTTAATAATGAATATTTAAAACATGATATTTACATTTGCATACTTTTGCTGTTAGCTTGCTTGGTAACAGTTGTTTTGTGTCCAGAATTAATGCTTGTTGATAGATCATCTAAAGAGCATGTATGTTAGACTAGTGCTTTGGAAATATTATGGGTACTTGCATAAAAATGTTCTAAAACTGTCAGAAAAAATATGAGGGAAATGAAATTAGATAAGATTTCCTCTTTCTGACTTTCTAAAAAGATTTTGTTTTATTATAATGCTTTATTTCACGTAATGCGAATATTGGCTAGTTTCTGTAAGGAAGACTACAAAATTAGCCCTTTAGTAGACAGCCTTTGAAAGCTTTGTCATAATCAATTAAATAACCACAATATCATATGTTTTGTAATATTTATTAAAATTTATTATTTAGCAGATAATTCCTTGTAATTCATAGATATTATAAAACAGTTAAATTGAAAGAAGAAGCTGCATTGATAGAGTTGTAAAAGAAAATGAAGGAAAGCAAAAGTAATATTGAAAGGAGGAAAAAGTTTCATAATTAATGAATTCAACCTTTGTTGATATGAATTTTCAACAACAAAATTCAGTGCATTTTGAGAAGGTTAATGTTCATTTGGTTTTCAGTGATAAGTTAATAAAATAAATTGTGTAGAGAAGATAAAAACTTGTAATTTTCTCATGGACTTTTATATTTTTCTTAAAAAATACTTTCTGTGCAAAGAGTCAAACAATTGCATGAAAATACTAATAAGAGATGATTAATGTTTGAATTAAAAGTTCATATTTTATCATCTTAGAAATATTACTTGCCAGTATTCATTAAAGCACTTGATATTAAGTAAATCATAAAACCAATATTAATTTGATTTGATCATATGTGATAATCTTGTGGTGTTTTACTTATTTAATTCCAATGTTCAATCTCAGAACCCCACAAACATTAACAAGTGAATAATCACTTGAGAGTGTGAATAAACATGTAAGACTTAAAAAGGGTTAACTACCCTTTATTTCTCAGAATATTTACAATCAACTTCTAACTTGGAGTATACACAAAGCTTCTACCGGGGCATGAACTTAAATAATAATAAATTTAAACTAAACTAAGCTTAACTAAAGCTATCAGAAAGATATAGCCGAAGCTATCAGAATTCTTAGATGGCCCCTAAATATTAATTAAATCGGCAAAGCCAAGCAAGGGCCTAAAGTATGGCCAAGCGTGGTAGCTAAGAGGGAACGTAGCCAAAAGGCAAATGCGTGGTAGTCAGGAAAATCAGACTCTATCTCTAGAAGCATGTGAAGCATCGACTTAAATAGTACTCTTCCTCATTTGCATTCACTGCGTTTCTGAAATTACCTTCTGGTAGGAAACTGTAAGCCGAAGTTAGAATGAATAGGAAAGAGGCATAACTTAGGGAGCTCATGCACCTTAAAATCTTTAAGATCTTCGAATATATTACTGTTGCAAGAATTGGGATAACTTATTTATTTTAAAAACAATTGCTTCCAACTTTTTACAGCTGACTACATAAAATAGGTGCGTTGAGAATTAGTAACCAGAACGTTTTTTATTGCCACAAATATTTTTACAATTTATTCTGCTTTTGTGACAAAATTTTTCATGCGTTCACGTCATGTTTTCACCTTCCGCGTACAGTTTAAAACATTCTGTTGCATAATTCAATTCCATATTTAATATATAACTTTTATAATACTTGAAAACTACTGTGAACCAAAAATCCTAAGAATATCATGTTAAACTCTTATTTTATTTGGAATTGAGTTTATAAAATGTATTTTTTTTAAATCTGTAATGTTTTCATGCATAAAATTTTTTAATATTAAAATATTCATCAGATTTTTGGTTCCGTTAGAAGTTAGAGCCCATATAAAGAATTTCATCAAATTTCAAGTATGTACCACTAGCCATTTTTAAAATGTCGTGCGCGCAAGGTGGAAACATGACGTGAACGCATAAAATATTTTTCACAAAGCAGATTAAATTATAAAAGCATTTTTGGCAACACAAACTTTCTGGTTACTAGTTCCCAAAGCAGCTATATTATGTAACCAGCTGTAAAAAGTTGGAAGTAATTGCTATTAAAATAAATAAGTTATCCCAATTCTTGCAATAGTAACAAATTCGAAGATCTTAAGGGTTTTAAGGTGTACGACCTCCCTTAAAATAACAGTTAATAAACTTAGAATAAACCTTACAAAGTAATAAAGAGTATATTATCTCCCAGTTTAAAGTTAGTACAAGTATTTGAATGAAGTTATCCAGAAACATTGAAAATTGAAATTTTCAATGTTATTCTCGCATGTTGGTAAATTATAATATTTTGTTTTAAAAGTGATCGAATTATATTGTAAAAGAAACTCACGTTTTAGTTTCTCATTCTGAAGATGTAAAAAAGCATTTTCACCACAATTCGGGTTTTGATTCAAATAATTAAATGCTCTTGAACAACGAATCGAATAACTAAGAAAGGACAAGATACATTTATTAACAAGGCACTAGTGTTTCCTGATCATGATGACATTTGTTTTTAGCTTGACATGTAACTAATCCAAAAAAGCCTTTCTTGGAAAGAAAATCTGTTTTTAACAAACCGTGTTCTTACGAAACTCTCAAGCTTTTATCTTGTTTCTGGATCCTGTTATTGAAATTTGCTACATTGTGATAAAAAAGCAGAAAATAAATCAAGTGAAATATTGTGTTTCGGGTTTTAATGATGTTTGAACAAAATACGAAGAAAAATTTAATTACTAACATAGAAGTATACTCAAAGTAACTTCATTAATCATTTTATCAGAACTGATCACTTTTCAAAATTTGCATTACACGGCATTTCGAGCGATTAGATCTATTTAAAGAACTATTTACTTATTGAAGAAATAAAAGGCTGTTATGAAGAGAATTCTAGAAGCTTTATGCAAAACTTCTAGAATTCCATAATTATTTTAATTTGAATTTATTTCACATAGCCTAAAGAAATTTGATATCATAAACCTGCAATGTTTATTGGAGAGTCAAATGCATTAATAAGCATCTATAAAAAATTAAGTATAATTTTTCTCAGAATCTGAAATTTTCAAACTGTCTTAAGAAGACTTTTCTGTTATCCATATTAAATATAGTCTCAGAATGGAAGCTAATTACAAGCACAGAAACTGAACAGGATAAAATATGGATAAAACCAAATACAATGTCGAATGAAGAAAAGCCATTACGGAAATATTTCAGATGTCTTTATATATCCAATTAATCAATAGCTTTGTTTGAGAAGTTGAAACTGTTTCGCGAGTAAGCGAACAGCTAAATATCATTGTTATAGCTATGATATACAGGGTGGACCAAAAGTCTGTAAAGATTTCAAATTTTGCAAAAATCAAGCAAAATATCATCATGGAATGATGCAGTGGCGGATTTCTGCATAGGCGCACGAAATTCGCGCTTGGTGCCTCTTAAATCGAAAGGTCTCAAGTTTTAAGTCTCAGAATAAAAAAAAAAGTTTCATTTTACTTATCATAATTATTATTCCTTTACTCATTAGTTTTTTTTCGTAATAAAAATAATTAATAATTTAACGACATTCTCTGAATTAAACTAACAAGTAAATAGTGTCATCTATAGCACATGTTTTATGACGACCCTAGCAGTTATATCTCAAACCATATGCCAAGTTTTTTCTACTGATGAGATATAAATAAAATGAACTTTTTAAATTAAATCTATTTATGGTTCGAAAAATGGAACTTTAAAGTTCCATTATGGCTTTTCTCCTACTCCTTCTTACATCCTTTTACATGTACACTACGTGTCGTAAGCTAGAAATCGTGTGTAGTAAGTGGTGCTTTTTCAGCTATAACTAAGTTTAAAAACTATTGAAATTCGCAACCTCTTCAGCAGTGTTTGTAGATTCTGTAAGTATTTGCAGTAAGATGTAGGTTAGATTAGGTATAAGTGCAGAGATCCTCTATTATTTACCCTCAGTAAGTACGTAGTCCCTTACACTCAGAGTCGACCCCTTACACTCAGAGCTGTAGCTAGGGTTTTCAGCCACCGGGGACAACTGAAGATCTCGCGCTCCTCGTGTTTGCCAAGAATAAAAAACCTTTCATTCTAAAAATTCCAATTTGGCGCACATTGGATGCTGCGCCGGGGAACAGATGTTCCCCTTGCCCCCCTCTACCTCGAGGGTCGAAGCAGAGAACTCTGTGAAGCTACTGGCTAGGATCTGTACCTAGGCAGTCTCGGCCACGGGGATATAAAATCACGAGCTCGACGATTCCAGAACCCCAAAGGAAGGTCGTTTCATACGGCTGGAGTGCCGGGGAATTGGCGAAGAATACTGTCCTGTCAGGAGAGAGGTAATAACATCACCAGGTGGTTGGCCCAACAGGAGGGAGTGGTGTCCTTCTGATGAGGAGAGAGTTAATAACTATGTATTCCGTCTGGTGTGGTTGGTCCACAAGAATAAGGGTCCGAGCCCCCGTAGTACTAGCGGGTAGTATTTTTGGCAACCAGTCAATTTGTCAGGCAAACAGTGAACCGCACCCTTCCATGAGACCGAAAACCGTGAGTGGTGACCCCGCGGGCCCGGTCGGATTGGTTGGGATGTGAAAAATTTGAAACTGTCGCTTGTAAGTGTGGGACGAGCGGCTGAGAGCAAGATACTAATATCTCGTTGGTGGCTAATTTTTGCCTGTCTCCCGCCGAACACGATGGATTTTAATTGTGGGAGCAGGACGTGTACTGCAAATCTAAAAGGATGTGGCAGAACAAGTGTAACCTAGAAGAAGACTTGCCCCCCTCTAGCTACGCCCCTGCTTACACTATCATTCTGGACTAACATCGCCTTTCTGGGGTCCATGGTACCGTTTTGTTCCCGAGATGCTACTGTTATTTAGTGTAATTAACATCGCAAGCTCTGCCACCGCTGGCGGTGTCCTCAGCTGTCCTGTTTTATGTTCGGACTTTGGCAGGTGGGGCCTTTACACCACTGTCCACTGTCTTCTGCATTAAACATTATATATACGCAGTAGTTATAACAGGAATACATTAAACTTTTGCTTAAGTAATACGTTAGTCTGCTTGAGCTAGTGGGACAGGGCATTTAACTGCGTACGAAATGATTGCATTTTACTCACACCTGGCCATTCGTTGCTTAAAGATACATAAGCTTAACCCCTTGCACTATTGTAAGTGCTGTATGTTCTGCTTCATACTGTTAGCGGCGCTTATTGCTTCCCTGTAGAGTTACACGTCCAAACATTGCATCTGCGTTTAATTGTTTTGTTTCACTGTTGCTGAAGCACGTTTTTTGGCGGCTAATTTTAGCTGCATAGCTCTTGATTTCTGGCAGCTAGAACGTTAAGACAGACTTGGAGATAATACGAAGTTGACTCAAGAAGCCTTAGGCAAAGTGACTATGCAATCATGAATTATCACAACTTGGCGCAATGTTGCGAAATATAAAAAATCAGAAGCAGTGTTTGATATTAAAATACATCTGATGAGATTAAGTTTTAAACTGACAGAATTTGTGGGATGCGAATTAAATTTGGAACAAAGATTAGCAGATAGGATCTCAGTTTTCTCTCTGTTAAGGTTAATTCAGTTGTAAGCGTTTAATTTAATTTATTATTTTTGATATTCGACTTTCGTCAATTAGCACAAGAATATAGACTAGTTAAAGTATAAATATGTGTTAAGTTCGAAAGTTTATCAGCGAGCGTCTGATAGCTTAGACTGATTGTTATTCCACTATGAACACTGCTGTTTGCAGCAAGGAGTTTTCATAGAGATGTGGTATGGGTACTTAATAAAAGAATACATTTGGTGTGATTGGTTAGAGAGGAACAAAACTTGTGAAATGCGAATTAATTTTGGGCACCAAAGCTTTAGGAGTTACAGAAAGAATCTTAGTTTTCTATTTACTCAGGTTATTTCAATTTTAGGGGTCATTATATTTAAAATAGGTTAGTGTACTTTCATTAGGCTATCGGTTTTTCTCTTTGAATCAGCTCTTTCAGATTTATTTATTATTACGAATTTTGGACATACATGATTTTAGTGCAGTTGTATGTGAAATTGTTGTATTTTTCCGTGTGTTGTAACGAGAAACAAATTTTAAGAGAAAGCTGTGCAGGAAAGTAAGGATACAGGGGCAAGTCCATTTAACATTGAGTAAATGGGTATCTCGGAAATTTGGCGAGATATCGCCAAGCTGACAATGGTTTTGGTGTTTATTTTTGTCGCCAAATTTGGTGAGAAATTGCCAAAAGCCCCCAAACTGGGCAACCATTTGGTGACATTTTGGTCCGGTCTCTGTTTCACCATACTAGGTATTGTAATTGAATAAATGTAATTGATCATTGTATTAGCTGTAGCCGGAGTTCAATCCTTGTATTGCTTTCCAGTAATTTCGAAAGCAGAAAGTTCTAGAAATATCTCGGCGGCCGGCTGAAAACTATATAAAGCCGGAGAGAGAGCATCTACTCTCATTTGTTAAGTTAGCTGTTGTTATTGTTGCCAGTTGTTAGTTCAGCGGGAGCTCGGATTAGCTTTTTCTTTAGATGCGCTTTGCATTGCGTTGTGTTTAACATTCGTAGTAGTTTGAAGCGCAACTAATGATAGTACTTTGTGATACTGTAAACACCTGTATGAGTATTTCTTGAAACATTCCAGAACATTAAAGTGTTTCTGTTGATAAAATAAATTTTATTAACCTATCATCGGGCCTGTGTGCATTCAATCTATTACGAAACAGTATGAACGCAACATTATATTTATGAAGTAACGGAGTGTTATTGACTTACTACCTTCCCTTAAAATCAGCGTTTACCTTTTTCATCATTCTTATTATACATAAAGGGCCCCTAAATCCTTATTCTGTAACTAGTATCATACAGATTTCTGTAATTTGTTTGCTACTCGATCGCTTCTGCAGTATTTTAATCAGTTTGTTCATTTACTTTGCCAATGACTTGAAAACATATGATTGACATAAACGAGCAATATATATCTTTAAATGATTCTGATTAAAAATGTAAACTACTAAATAAAAGTATGAAGGAGGGATGCTGAAAAATATCATAATATCTGGATAAAAGTTTTGAATTCATAATTTTTTTTAATTCCTTCAAGCCCAAAATAAAATTAGTCGTATGCCTATTAAAGACTCAGGAAAGTCCTGGAAATCGGAACCTAAGCCAACGTGGCAAACTGGTTAAATAAATGAAAACAAGTACCTTATTTTGAGAAACTTGGAAAAAACTTTACAATTTTTAAAAGGAATAAAACCTTCATTATGTAATAAAATCGTAAAAAATAATCAAATGCTATATATTTAATTTATGCTGCAGTCTATATAGGTAGAGAAATCAGTGCATATATTTAGTACTTTGTTTTCCAAGAGCAGACGCGTTTATTTACCAGCTTACAAACACTATTTATAAGTGAAAAACAACATATCTTTCTTTTAATCGCAACTACTTTTATAGTCAGGTTAAAATAAAAGTTTGACTGCAATAGTCTTCGTCAGAAGATGCCATTCATACTTCCCTCATGACCATCATTACACGAGAAGATAATTACAAGCAGTAATTCACCGGCTTACAAAAGCCAAGTCTTTATTAAAAATAATACCTGCGAGAAAGAGATGAAAAGTGATTCTAAGGATGAGTATCAGATGATATTAACAGTTGCCTTAAGGATAAGTTGATCTGGAAAGGGAATCTCAGAAAAAAAAAGATGTTGAGGGCAAAACTAATAAGAGAAATGAAAATGAAAGATTGCCGTGAGGTATTTCAACAGGAAGATGTTTCAACAGCTGACCAACAGGAAGATGGAAATTTGAAAAGCAAAATATTAGTCGTGGAAAAAAGAGAGATAGTCGAAGTAATAATACGATCAAAAGAAAAAGAAATAAAGGATATATTCGTGAGAATATTATCTCTGTGATTCTTCAAGGAAATAAGAAGATTGCAGAAAGAGATACGAAGAATTCGTTTCTGAATAAGAAACTTCCCAGGCTACTTATTCGCAGAAAAACAATCGGATAAATCCATGAGCAAATAATGCATAATTTGCTTCA
Organism: Stegodyphus mimosarum; assembly: GCA_000611955.2. Classification (NCBI taxonomy): domain Eukaryota; kingdom Metazoa; phylum Arthropoda; class Arachnida; order Araneae; family Eresidae; genus Stegodyphus; species Stegodyphus mimosarum. The sequence continues at coordinate 8,438 of KK117828.1, forward strand.
GTACAGTAGCTTAAGATAGGATTATAGCCTTGAAGTCTGATACCATGAATATAAGAAAAGGGGATGCTGTAATTAACGTCTTCGTTTTGGATTATGATGTGAATCTGTGGAAAATCAAAGACATACGTTCCTATATAAGGTATTTATGCATTCTTACGTGGTGTACACACCACGCATGCCTGCGAGGTGTAACTGGAAGCCTACTCGACGTGTATTGGGTGGTCTGGAGTTCGAATCCCGGGGAGAGCATTGTTTCTTCAGTTTCCTGACTTAGAAAAATTCTAAAAAGTACCATACAAGTGGCTCTCGAACTAAAAGTCGTTGGACGATAATCCTTCATGATCAAGATTTGGCTACTAGGTCTCCTAATCCCCAGTTGCCCTTTAAAAGGGGGAGTATATATGATATTTCCTTTCTCCTTTTAGCATGCCTTCGTAGTGTAACTAGAAGCACGTCAGCCGCGTGTTCGGGAGGTCCGGAGTTCGAATCCCGACGACGTCATTGCGGATTACTTTAGTTTCCTGACATCGAAGTATTCTTTAAAAAAAAACCTCTACAGTGGCACACAAACTGAAAAGGTGGTGGACGATCATTTGCCACCACCGTCATCCCTACTCGGGATTCGGCGATTGGCCCCCTTATCCGCAGTCGTCCCTTGAAAGAGGGCGTATATCATATATTTTCTCTTTCCTTTCCTCATGCTTTCGGGGCATACCTAGAAACACAGTAGACGCATATTCGGGAGATCATCTACAGTCCGAATCCGAGTGGAGGCATTGCCTATTTTTCATGTCTCTTGCATCGATAAACCTGGTGACTCTACTGTGGCGCCGGAACTAAAAGGGGACGGACGATAATTCGTTACCACTAGGATTTGGGAACTGGTCCCCTCACCCCAGTCACCTTTTGAAAGTGAGGGAGTTTATATGAAGTATTTTCCCTCTTGTTTCCGACTGTATTCGCGGTGTAACTGGAAGCACACTCGACGCGTTTTTGGAAGGTCAGAGTTCGAATCCCGGAGAACGCGTTGAGGGTTTCTTTAGTTTCCTGTCATAGTAAAAACCTAATGTCTCTACACTTGCCATTCAAACATTGAACAATAATGAAGCTATCCCCCGTTTTGCGAAAGCTCACATTACTCTACTCGGCTTTGTAATTTTATTCTAACCAATAATTTTTAGTTTCACTTTCCTTTCCCTTTTGATTTCAGTTTCCTGACGGAATGTAAATTTTAATGACGTAGTATGCAAAGTCTAAGTGCGTTCAGAAGCAGTATTTAAACTGCGTTTCAAGCGTTCGTGAGGAGTAGTACAGCAGTTAGTTCCGAGTTTATGCTGCGGAAACTAATTACAAGCACATTAAACATGTGTTTGCCACCCTCGTCAGATTATATTGATATTCTATGCTGGCTTTTGCTGTGTGCAGTCGATGTGACGGTTTAGCTAAATAAGGAGCCACTTGTTTAGTCATCCTAATTTATTGTGATTTTACATTTTTATTTTTCTGTTCTATTTATTTAGCCACAGCCACAAGTGGTGGTGAGTTATAAGCACCGAGTGAGTGCATCTTGTTACGTTAATTAAAATAAAAATGTTATTTAAACCTTCTTCTGCAGTATCTGTTCTTCAAAGAAATAGCGAGAATTCGCTGCGCAGTTTTTTCACGTAGGGTCTACTGTGAATGCTCCCGAAATGAACGCGTAGACTCCACAGCTTTTCCAAAAGACTTACACTAGCAACTGTAGCTCTGACTGAAAGAAATCCGAAAATTATTTCCGATTTTACCAGAACAGGTAAAAAGCGAGCATAAAATTTAATTTTGAAGAGAAACATATACTTGGAGAAGATTTACGAGATATTTTTAATGCCTATAATAAAGTGCCTAATATAAAAGTATATAAGATTTAGTAGATAAGAATGCTATTATACCCTGTATATCTCTCTGATGATGAATTAAAAATTAAGGAAAAATTCCTTGATTTAATAACCCACTATATCTGCTAACCAACATACTATTTTTCAACATTAACCGTAACAGGTAACAAACGTCGACTTCTACGTGCAGAAATCATGCACCTCTTCCATGTGCAGGAGGTACAACTCCTAGGCGATACCGATTACCTCTTCGGGTGGGATTCGTACGCTGAATGCTTGATGCAACACAGAATGATTTATAGTTTTCCCGCCACTTTTTTATTCTTATATAAAGCCTGCTTTACAGGTGGACGTGGAAGACGTGGTCGACACGCACAATACGCATGTGTGGTCGTCCGAAAATCTCCACAGCATTGCTGGTCGAAAATGCAACACAAATTCGGTATTAACATCTGGGCAAGGATTCTCGCAAATTGGGACCATACATTCTGCCCGAAAGCTTCAATAGTGCAAATTACTTTATTTTGCTACCGCACGCCCTACTGCGTTTGATGAAAGGAATACTGGCCACTTTGCGCAAAAATATGTGGTTCATGCATAATGGTGCACTAGTATATTTGGAATTGCGGTACGTAACCACCACCATGCTACATATCCCAGGAGGTGGACTAGACTCAGCGGACCTGTTGCTAGGCCTCCACGCTCCTATGATCTCAATCCCTTGGATTTCTTCTCCTGGAGGCCATCTGAACTTGTTTGTTTAACAGACGTAGATACACTGGAGGATCTGACAGCACAGATCGTCGTCGCTTCAGCAGAGATCAAGAGTACACTAGATATGTGTGAACGTGTCTGGCAGTCCTTTGTCCGTCGGTGTCGGCTGTGCAAGGACCTTCGCGGCCGCATTTTCGCACCATTCATATAAAACTACCTCGTCGTCTCCTTTCTAATGTTAAATTGTGAGGCACTGTAATCCTGCTAAATGTTTTCCTAATTATTAATGGTCCCTTTTTGTTCCACTCCACATCATACCCTTCGCAATAATTTTTGCGATTTTCTCCCAATAAACGTGGTTTGCGACGCTATGTTCGACGGTAATTTTTCATCCTCTTGATGTCTACTGTCACCCTTCTGAATCTGTCTATAGAATCAGAAACATCATGTATAGAGAGAGACCTGTATATAAATACAGAAACCATGACATGCATGCTTGATGCCACCAGACACGACCACGAAAAATTAATAAGTATGCCATTCTTTTCCTATCTTCTGCTCTTCGGTCTCCTAAACTTTCCAAGCTCTCGTGTGTCATTCTAAAGCACAATCATAATTGCCACCACCATCAGCACTCCTAAACCTCCCACTGACCTCGCTTGTTTTCCTGATTTTGATTCAAGTGAGATAATACTGAGCGTTATTATTTCTATCTTATATGCTACGCTTTAAACAAAACCTGACATAATCCTAGAGACGATAAAAATAATTTTGAATCAGAAAATAAGATAACGATTTAGACTCAATGAACATACATATTTTATAACGATCTTAGTACATCGTATACAACAATACTGAACTTGGAAAAGGAATCTATTCGAAAGGTAACTTTAAATATTAACGTTTATCGATGGGTTATATTAATTAAAATTCACATTATAGAAAAATAATTAATTGGAAGTTGATAAATTGCCAAAAATAGAAGTATCAAAGGCTACAATAGATTTTTAAACGTTTTACAAGTTTATTTTCCACTTTATTTTCCGTATTCTGTACAGAGAATGTTTTCAATGATTTTTCAGTGTATTTTCAATGATTTCGTAATGGTTTTCAGTAATTTTTCAATGTCATCGAAATTTTACAATGGCTAACCAATGATGCTGAAGAAAATTTCTGAAATTAAAATATGCTTTCATCTTTGGTAAACGAGAAAACTTTCAGTTAATGTAGATAAAGTAACGACAGGAACTTTGTTTCTTCGTGGTTGTTTATTATGACTCATTCAAGGAAGAGATTAAGCTCTTACACAATTTACATGAAACTGTGGCACAGATTAACTGATAGCAAACATTGCGAGAAAATGTTCTGAAGAAGATCAGTCATTACTTCACATGAAACAGATGTGCAGATGTTTCATTATATAGATATATGAATGCAGTCTGATTCATACTTTTGCTTTGTATTGTTTCGAGCATTTATTTCTGCATTTATTTGAACAAAATAGTTACTGTGGTTTATCCCAAAAAATCGTTATCTGAAACAGACTCTTGCTCTTCTCTGGAACAGACTCTAATTCGGATAAAATATGTATTGCGTATTTGTCATACCATTTTTGCTTCTTACATATATCTTAGCATCATTTAAAGTTTCATATATTATTTGGCATGGTTTATTTTGTTGCGATATCTAGCTATTAATTTATATCGCTAATATTTTGCAAATGTTTGCGAAATAAGTGACTAAAAATTGCTTCTACACCAGTTCAGCATACGAAATACTCCATTTTTGCATTAGTGGGGGAAAATTGCATAATGGCATAGCATTCAAAGTAATGAATTAATACGATTATTATGAAGATAATTTTAAAAGCCTGTTTCATACCACTAACGATGTAAGGAAACGGTTAGTTATCTGAAGAAGTTTCCTGTTGTGATCGTACAGGTTTAAAGTTGAAAGCAATTTGTTGATTTTGCTAGTTATCTATCTCATCATCGATTATTCGACAATTACCTAGCAATGGCAAGTGGGTTCACGTTTTATTGGTCCTCATTGTTGGCAGTAATTGTTTCCTGTGATCAATATCCATTGTTATCTTTAACGAGATAATTACTTTGATGGGAAGCCGCCGACTGGGAATAGAAAATTGGGAAATAAAATTAATCACAGAATCATCTCAGATATTAGATTTACCTATCAGGCAGATACTGAACATCAGAAATGAAATCGCTCAAGATTAAACGTTCACATACGCAGCAGTTCACATACACAACATTTAAGTTTCTACGCGTGGAAACAAATCTTACCGATTAAACGATCTAATAAAGACATATACATTAAATGAAAGACATGTAATAACACAATTTTAAAGACAGTTATATATCTAATTTTAATTTCAAATGTCATGGTATCAAAATTATAATTTAATCTAAGAAATAGGTGAAGATAAAAAAAATCATTAAATAATAATAAAACCCGTTTTTTCCTCTTCCAGATTTCTGTTTCAAAACTGGCATCATATAAATCAGCATAGATTAGATCTACTTTGTATTGAATGCTCTTTTCTACCTACGGGCGTTATAAACAACTCTTTTCTATCATTATAAATACATTACAGCATTTGTTACACCATACAACATGCACTTTTTCTATCATTGGAACACTTCTTTTCTAGTGTTACAGCATACATATTTTTGTAATGACTTTTCTATCATTGCAACATATTTTATTTTCTGCCTTTGTAAATATATTACAACATTTACTTTCTGCTTTATAAATACCTTTTTTACTTCCTTGTAAGAAGTAAAGGAAATATTTTAATCGTAAAAAATTCAGAGTATCATATTTCAACGAAAATATCCATTTTGGCTGCTCTCGTATCCATCCATCAGAACAATGTTTTCGCCTGACATCTGTTTGTACGGTCAGAATAAAGGTCTCTTTTCCCCAACACGGATTAAAAAAGAGATTTAGAAGAGATTTTTTTTCACGAGCCATCACGAAAAAATTTACATACGTATGTACATATGTGTGTATCTCGCATTTAAAAGCGAGTAGCCCAGAACGTTCAAATTTTGTATAGAGGGCTGTTATAACACATAGTTGTGCACCTCCTTTTTTTTGTTGCAATCGGAAGAACCAAAGTATATACATTCACTCTGTTACTCGGCTCGGTGAGCTCAAGTTTTTTAACCTTATATATAGGTAGACAGTGCATTTTTTATTTTAAAAGTGATTGAATTATGTTGTTCCTATCTTCTGGTTAAGTAAAACAGACAAATCGACAACCTTGTATTCAGCGTAGATTTTGTAAAATCTCAATCGATTCCCCTTCATCAGGAGCAAAAAATTCTGCGAAAGCGAGAAAGCGAATGTCGATCATATTTATATCCACATGCGACCAGTGGAAGAGTCGATAGCGCCATCTATCGGCAGAAATAGTAACGAAAAATAAAGGGTTAAGTTAGTAGAATTTTGAAGGCATTAGGCAAGACTGAATTGGAATTGAAGTCATTGACTAAACAGGATAAATTTTTGTGAATGTGAAAAGCTTCAAGAAATCCAATTCCCTATTAGAATCAGCTTTCTGGATAATTTTAGCAGAACCAGACTCAAAACTGTGATTGAATCTCCAACTATGATTAGCTATTGAAGATTTGTTAACTTCGCCTTTTCGGACGTAAAATTCATGTTCTCTTATGCGAAACTTTAATTCTCTTTTCGTTTGGCCAATATAACTTTGGCCAAACGAAACGTTTGGCTATGGGTCCCTCAGTCCTGTACTTGATGACATTTACATGCACTATTTTGAGGTCAAATTATTTGAAAAACTATCTTTTCGTCTGTGGATTGGCTACCTAGACGACACTTTCGCTCTTTTTGATGGTGATAAGGAAGACTTACCCCAGATTTTGTCTGTTATAAATTCGATTGACCCAGCCATGCACTTCACTTTTGAGACTGAAACTGATAATACACTGCCTTTCCTTGATATTCTTATAATCCGCAATGGATCTTATTTCAGCACAACTGTTTACCGTAAACCCTTTTCGGTTTGTTTACCTCCCCATGCTCAGTCATGTCACCCGGCTAAGCAAAAAATGACTTCTTTTTACAATTATGTATTTCGAGCTCTCAAAGTTTGTTCCTCAAAATCTCTTCTTGCTAAGGAACTCAATTATTTAAGATCTGTTGCTCTTAACTGAAGATTTTCTCCCATAGTCATTGATAAAGCTGTTCAAAAGTTCTCATCGTGCCATTTAAGATGTCAGAAATAACATAACCTTGTTGTGCTTCCATTTCATCCTTCTATCAGTTACAAAATTGCACGGATTTTACACAAGTTTAATTTTCAAGTTGTTTTCTCGCCTATAAAGAAAATTCCAGGTTCGGCTCTTAAAGATTCTATTTCTGACTTAAATTCTTGGGAAACTTATAGCATATCGTGTCAGTGTGGCTTAAGTGATATTGGCCAAACGAAAAGAGCATTAAAGTTTCGCATAAAAGAACATGAATCTTACGTCCGAAAAGGCGAACGAAATCTTCAATAGCTAATAATAGTTGGAAATTCAATCACAATTTTGATTTGGGTTCTGCCAAAACTAACCAGAAACCTGGTTGTATTAGGGAATTGGATTTCCTTGAAGCTTTTCACACTCACAAAAACTTATCCTGTTTAGTCAATGACTTCAATTCCAATCCAGTCTTGCCTTATGCCTTCAAAATTCTACTAACTTAACCCTTCATTTTTCGTTACTATTTCTGCTGATAGATGGCGCAATCGGCTCGCCCACTGGTCGCCTTCCTCGCTTTTGCAGAATTTTTTGCTCCTAATGAAGGGCGACCCGTTTTGCCCTCGAAATCGATTGGGATTTTACAAAAGTCTACGCCGAATACAAGGTTGTCGATTTGCCTGTCTTATTTTCCACGTCGGCGTGCTTCTCTTGCATCTTGACTTCTGGTTAAGGTTTTTATGTCCTTAGTTAACCTGCACGTAATACTTGTAGAATGCAACAATTTAAAAGTTGTTTAAGTGCGACTAAGCCTAACGGAGCAGCTATTTGTTTACATTTGAATAGTGAAGAACAGTGAATAGTGAATTACAGAATAGTGAATTAAGTAGTTTCTGCACCTTCAGTGTCTTTTTGGAGAGTGAGACCAAATTAGCTTTGTGCACCGAAATACCTGCCTTCTTGCCAGCTAGGCGAATTATTTGGTTTTACGTAGAAACTCTAATTTTAATTGTAAATTTTTAAAACTGTTTTAACTGTATTTGGGGTATTTTTTCAAATATTTTTCATTTTTTTAATGAAGATGTTTTGAGTTGTTTTGTATTTTTGCCTTGCTGAGAAGTGAGAAATGAATTAATTGAATAGAAAATTTATCTCTAATGAAATTAGCAGAAATAAGTCTAAGTGAAACGCAGCAAAAAATGGGTATAATTTAATATTCCGTACAAGGAAGTCACATGGTGCTCGCATCAGATATTTTAACCACTCACCTTTTTCATCTCCTTTCATCAACCTGATTAACTTCATACTGTTGCGTTATACGGGTTCGTGGATTTGAGAGTATCCGATGAAAACACGATGCAGAACAATAAAAAGCACAATTTATTTACAAGAATCACTATTTACAGCACAGTTCCAAAATTATCTTTACAAGCGTCGAAAATCTACAATAAATACGCTGAAACAATCAGCAACACAGCTTCAGGCTGTAACTGTAAAGGTAGCTTCACGGCAACACTAAACTTATAATAAACAACCGTGGAACAATCACCAATCCAATGTCAAGCTATACTGTAAAAGTAGCTTCACGGCAAAGCACTATTTCGATCGCTTTCCGTTCACAAAACTCTCGCGTTGCTTAGCACTCACAGTAAGCAGCTATTCTCGCAATCCTCACAACTAATCACACAGTTAATCACACCCTGCCGGCTCTCAGAAACGCAAGGGTTTATATAGCTTTTCATTAGGTTCCACAGGTTTCGAGAAATATCTCGACAGGAAATTATTCTAGAAGCTTCCCGATTGGACCATGGGATATCGCCAATTTGGTCTCCGAATGGGCGATAAAGTCGCCAATCTGGCAACTCTACCATACACTATTTTATGGCAACACTAGTGCTATGCCGGAAGGCTTACATACAGGCGTAACCGCCGAATTTTTCGCAACAATACACATCAGCGACGTTCCTTATAGTAGCTAATTAAACATTGTTCACTTTGCATTAAATTAAAATATTTATTGTCAAAATCTTTTTTATGCAATGTCATTTCTTTTCTAATAAAACGTGTAGTCAGAATGCTCTCACTGTTTTAACTTGATGCTGTCCAGACGGGAAAGTAATTAGTGACTCTGACAGCTGTACCGAAAGGCCCAGCTTCAAATCCCGGAGAAGACACGGATTTAAATTGCCTGTCACTTCATAAGAGATAACGGGGACGATCTGTTAGGTGCTTCCATAACAAAATGATCACCGCTTCTTGGTTTAGAAATAGCCAAAGTCTAAAATGGCTAGCGCCTGCAATAAAAATAATAATAAAAAAGAACTTCGTCAGAATTCAATTAATAACTGCAATGTGACTCGAATTAGCTTAATTATGACCATTCAAAACCATTTAAAATTAAACGTTCTCTTAGTTCATTTTTTTTTCTTTTTGCTTTCGTCGATGTGAAAGCTAAAACGATATAAAATATCTTCTTAAGAAACTGTCAAAACTGTGATCGGCGTTCTGGCTTTCCATGCAGAATAATTTGTTGTAAGCCAGTTAAACATGTCCTATAATTCAATAACATCTTCAGTTTATTTAACAATATAACACTTTCATGTCCTATAATTCAATAACGCATGATCATATATTTGTAGAAAGTTACCGTATGTTTGACAACACAAAAGTTTCTTCGTAAATGTCATCACATAATGTTTAGCAAATATTCCCATTACAAACAGAGCCTTGCCTATCTAACCAAAGAGTTCAATACAAGCCCCTATACACTGTACAATCAAAGTAACTGCATTTGTATCCTTTTAGATTTAACAAACTTAACAATACCATATCCTACCATATTTTTATAATCATAATATTATATATTCATAAAAGTAATAAGCGTAATAATTTATGGTTTTTAAATGAAAACATTAAAAATTGTATTTTTTATAAAGAGCTGTAGGTATATTTTTGAATGCAGGAAAAATGAAAAATGAACCGCCGGGACTCGAACCCCGGACCTCTCGAATACGCGCGAGTGTACTGGCCATTACACCACGAAGGCATGCTAAGAAGGCGAAAGAACTACCTTATATACTCCCCCCTTTTAAAGGGCGACTGGGGATCACGAGTTCCAATCTCCAAATCCTGGTGGTGCAGAATCATCATCCACCACCTTTTTTAGTTCGGGTGTCACTGTAGAGACATTAGACATGTTTTTAAAGCAGGAGATTGGTCACTTTACTTAACCTGTTCCGCCAAACTAAGTTAATGGCATTACAGGGTTAGGAAGTCATCCTAGTCAGTGCTATAAATCTGACGGTTAGGCCGCCTTTCTACATTTTACATTAATCTTTAGTTTCTTGGATATTATTATTTTCATTCACTTGCTTCATTATCTCTAAGATGCCCTTGTTGCAGTTATAGTCCGTGAACAGTCTATTCACAGGATATGTGATGTAGTCGGAAGGAAAGAACTGCTGTCGGAGGTGCTCTGTCAGAGGGCAGGAGAGCAGGTAATGTAGTTCGTCCGCGTCTTCCCCGCGAAAACCGCAAGAATAGTTGACGTCTCGTCTGAGGAATCGTCTGTAATACGCTGGGAATTTCCCGTGGTTGGTGCAGGCTTGGAGGAAAAGTCGGTTACATTTGAGCCTCTTGAGAGTAGGTATTGGGAAGATGTTGTAAGTAAATCTTCTTGTCTCTTCTTCCTGCCATCGTGATGACCATGTCTCAGCATCGTGATGACCATGAACAATAAGCATTGCTCTCGCCGGAATTCGAACAACGGAGCTCTTGAATACGCGTCGATTGTGCTGACCATTACACCACGAAGGCATGCTAAGAAGGCGGGAGAAATACCTTTTAGAGCAAATAACACTGGAAAAAAGGTAAAATGTGTTACATCTACGTTGAGGATTTTTTGCAATTTAATTTTCCTTGTTTTTAACGAAGTAAAATCAGCAATAGATTTTTCAAACGTGTTTGGTTATTTAATTTGCTAGAACGCTTGCATGGCCAAATGGTTATTATGGTTACTTAAAATGGTTATCATAAAAAATGTACTATATAAAGATTTTAATGAGTTCAGGCTACCGTATTTCAAATTCCACTAAGAATTCGTAATAATAAAGATAAGGAACTGAGTTTATTGCTTTTATATAGTTTAATTTCTTAATCAGTAACAACAGATTAAATTTGAAATAAAAAAAAATAAATATCGTACGCTTTGCCCAAGGGCAATATCCCGGCCACGGAATATAAAACTATTTTATTTCTGGCAATTGCGAAACATTTCTTTTAAGGTACTGAGTTTGTTAATTAAATTCGAAAGACGAATATCTTTTGCTTTGCCATGTGGCAACACATTCTTTTTATTCGCTGAGTTTTCTGATAAAGCGTGAAACATAAATATTTTACGCTTTGGTGTGGCAACACATTGCTTTTAAATCGCTTGCTTCTTGATCAAAATTTCTTTAAGTGCGCAAAAATTATGAAATAAATAAAAAACAAATTAAAAATTTGGGCTTCGAGGGGCACCTGTTCGGAAGAAGAAATGTGCGAATTCAATATTTAGTGCTTCAGGTGCTGCTGCTTTTCCACATTGCTTACATACATACATACAGATTCTTCATTATTCAATAACACATGTTCTGTACAGAAAATAGTGTGAAAATAGTGTAATAGTACAGAAAATACTGATATTTTGTGTTCAATAAAGATTTTACAAATTTCTTTAGTACTTTCTAAAGCTACTAACATTACTAATTGTCAACCTTTTAATTATTTTGAACGTATTTTCTGAATGAATGTATAATTCAACTAAACTGTTGTTCTTTTCTTGTTCAAAAGTTAGTACTAAAAGGCCAAAATATCTAAAACAGCCCTAGCAACGTCAGCGATCCTCGAAGAATATATGAGCTGGCATTCCGGAAGGGAGAACAAAATCAATTCTGAAGAGCCTGGCCAGTATGGCAGAACAGTCAAAGATGTGTACTAGAGAAAGTTGTGTACCAGGAACAGTGAAGACAACAATTATAACTTTGCTGACCATCAGGCGATATTTTAATTCGTTTAAAGTGTTTTGTCATCCGTCTGGCTACGGTAGATGAAATAATTCGGTTGCAGTTTAGCTCGAGAATAGAATTTTTCTTAACTTGTTGGAAGATGAGCCTTCGGCTGGCATCTGCATGAGCAAGGGTTAAACCGTTGGAAAGTTGAGTACCATTTAAGTTGAGCATCAAGGCAGTGGCCTGCTCATTGCCAGAAATATCGGCGTGCGCTGGAATCCACTGTAGGGTGCAGACCTTACGGACAGAACTAAATTGTATTCCTGAATTATGTTTAAAAGATCTGATTTTTCTTTTGAAAATAGACTTATTGAAAGAGTATGTTTTTTTTAATTACACATATCTGATGGACTATCTGAAGTATTTTTGTCATTTGGATATTTAAACGTTAATTAAGAAGCTGATCTTTTTAAAAATACATAAACGTACTTCTTCTTATGTAAAAAGCTTTGCCAGATTTAACGTAACCTCTCTTAATCTAATTTTTAAAATAACTAAATCCAATGACGTTAATTTGCCCCTAGTTCGAAAAAGGAAATCGGAAGCTAGCTTGTCTAATTTTTAATACCTTCAATTTAGTTGCAAGATTAAATTATTTATCATTTCTTTCATTTCTATTGTTACGTGCGTACGGGTTCGTTATATATTGAATGCACAAGTCGTTAAAAAGTTAACAAAAATTTATTCTTTCCACAAGAAATAAATCAAAATGCTGAAATATTTCTTCAGAGATATTCGCACAATATCACAATATCTCCAAAGCTTAGCAAAACTCAATTCAAAACAAATAAACTAATTCTATCTCACAGCGAAATCGCTACAGCATAAAGTAAACAAACAGCAGTTTGCTTTAAACAGCTACAACTACAACAACAACTACTCAGATGAGGTGTTTCCATTCGGCTTTTATAAGCTTTTTAATTATCACTAGAACAATTTCGATTTTTCTGGATGGCAACAGTAATTACGAGATATTTATTTATTAAACATTAAATGCACGCTCGCTTTTCTTTTTCTTTTTTTTTTCGACGTAGCTTTCTCTTCAACTTTTCTTTTTTTTTTTTTCGACGTAGCTTTCTCTTCAAAAATCGTCTGCGTTGCACGGGAAATATAAAGCAATTTTAATTATAATTCTAAATAAATAGCCAAATAAATGTGAAATCCGTAACACTATTATGAAAAAAAGATTTTCCTAAAAAATTAGTTCGTTTATCAATTGATTTTTGACATTCTGATTTCTTAAACTTTTTAACTTCTGCTCATATTCTAAGTGTGTTTTCATTTTTAAAGCAAAGTTTTCACATTTCTTAAGAATATTTCCTCTAATTTTCCATAAAGGATATTCTTTCTATTACATTTATTCGTACAATTTAGTGCATAAAACGTACGAGGACTATTTGCTGAGAGAAGAGAAGCCTTCATGGAGAACTTTCTAAGAAAAGCATGCTCGTATTTACGTTCCATCTGAGAAAAACAACGAAACAATCCATGCAGCCAAATCATACACAGGAATTCGATATGAGGTTAATCCCTCTATTAAGTGTCTGCTTAATGTATATTTAAAGCTTTTTACTGCAATGTTTTAATTACCTTTTCTTTTTCTTGCGGTATTAAATTCCAAGAACACATATATATACAGTTTTAAACTGGTTTACTTAAAGAATCCTAAAATAGGTTGAAAATATTATGATGATTTATTATTCGATGCCTGATATAAATTTGAATTTCGTATAAATATGAAGAAATAATAATGAGTTGAAAGTGTATAAATACGTAATAAGGATTTTTTTATTCCATTTTAAATATTAAATCGCTTAATTAATTAATTATGTTTTTGATTTAGTTTGGTTAAATAAAAGCATGCGTGTTGCTCAAGACATCAAGAATATAGCGCCATTTTTATTGATTTAAATTTGTTATTTTGAAACAGTATCTCCTGATATGTTTTAAAACGGAAAATTAATTAGCGTAATTTGCTTTTTAAATATATTTCTAAAATTTCGCTACTAATTTGTCATCTCTCTTAGCTGTTAACCTGAGGCAACTGCGTCATTTGTCTTATCCTTGTTGCAGCTTTGCTTACAAGCGTTAATAAAAAAGCAGTTACGTCCTGTACATAAATCTACTGCACTTTTTTACAGCATGAATCATTGCTTAACCGTAACAGTCGCACTCCTTTTAAAAAATGTGTTTATTATATTACTTACTTGAATTAAAATAAGGCTTCTTTTGTTTAAATTTTAATTGGATAAGTAAACTATGCTTATTGTTTCACTTAATAAAAAAAGAATTCTTTTGTCTTAAGGAAAAATCGAAAAGAAGATTGTGCGTAGAAGATGACAATATGAATATGCTTCGATGTCTCCATTTATTTTGCTTGAAATAAAATGAACTGCATGCTTAAGCAAATAAAAAATTTATATTTAATATTACTAAAATAAAATTCTCGTTAAACGTTTTAATAGAAATAAAAATATCTTATTTTTTTTTATCCATGTGTGTTCAAATAAAGAAGGATTAACAATATTAAAAAACATCTGAAAGCTTTTAGATTTCATATTATGCCCAAAGGGGCATTTTTTTAACGTTTTGTGTGTTACCTTTATTTATTAAATATGTTCTTCGCTCTTAAACCATAAAATTCAATTCAACAGCAATATCACAAAATATTTAAAAGAGCATTTCAGTAGAATTTCAGATACACAGTCTCGCAAGCTGGAGATAAAAACATTTTTCTTTTCTTACCGTGTTGCCATTGCTCGATTTGAAATCGTTGAGTTTCTTAATCAAAAACCCATAAATGCTTTACAAAATATGAAACAGATAATAGAACAAATTTTAAATCCCAAATTTGGGCTTCCAGATGCCCATATTCGCGTGGAGACGTACGTAAAATTTGATGGCTCTAGGTACCGTTGTTTTATCACAATGCGAGAACTATAAATTTATGCAGATTCTTCACTATTTAATTTCTTTAAATATAATGCAGGGCTTTATAAATTGGTGGGAACAATTTAAAAAGTGGTTCGCCGTTCGTGAATCAATGCAAATTGCCAAAACGAAATTAATAGCCCTCCTGGACAAATTGGCCCTTTGTGCTAATAAATAATTTCCATTGAAGTAAATGCATACTTGGCCTGCAGAAAGCAGAAAAGTTAGAAGGTATTTCTCCCGCCTTCCTCGCATACCTTCATCATGTAGTGGTCAGCACGCCGGGCGCCTATTCGAGAGGTATGTGGTCCCGGCGAAGGTGTTGTTTAGTTTTCAATACTCCTGCTTCAAAAATACCTAATGTGTCTACAAAGTCATTTGAGTTTTAGAGAGTTATAATTCCTGAAAGTTCATATTTTTGAGTTATAATTCTGAAACAGTTATAATTCCAGTGCTGCGCAATTGGACTTCTACGGTACGTCACTCAGCACTCGAGGGACGCTCACAACAAATTTCGCTTCTTTATAGTCTAAACCTCTTCTCGTTGATAGGGGGTCCGCCAGCGAAGCGGGAAATTTTAAAAGTACCAAATTTTTACTTGAAACATTTACTATCATATTTTGTTTTACAAATTTGAGTAGAGTAAAGTATGCCATTGTTCTTCATAAAAATAACTCCGCTGAAGTGAGAGCCATTGCTGTATAAACCGTCTTCTAATCTTTATCGAAAATTCGACAAAGCAGGTCAAGTTGAATTCTCCGCGCAATTTTTTTGTCTGATATGCATTTTTAATTACAGTATGGTTTGCGGTCTATCAATGTACAACCTGCTCTTCAGAAATCCCCAAAGAAAAAAGTCCCATGCGGATATTTCTGGGGATTTTGCAGACTACGAGATGTCGCCATGTTTGGATATGAGTCTGTCCGGGAAGTTATCTCTTAAAACAGCCATGGTCACACGAGCAGTATGACGTGTGGTCCCATCCTGCTGGAAAATTAATTTCTGGAAACCTAGAAAGCTGCTGCACCAAAAATATTCTCACCATATGTACACAGCGGTCTGCATTAACAGTTGTGGCGTTTTCCTTTCGGCTCGGAAAAAATATGGCCAATAATATCAGAAGATGAAAGTGCACAGGATATCGTAACTTCCGGGCTATGTAATGATTTTCATGAAACTCGTCTGAAATTTCATCATTCGAATGTCAACTGAAGTCACACATTCGCCAAACGATTTTACGCAAACGCATGCTATACACCGTACCACTGCTCCATGTTTAACAAATGGCATTAAATCAAGGAGGTTAGAATAGTCTATTCTATTCTCCTTGCATTAAATGTCATAGTAATCCGAATCTACCACGCCCCTCGTGAGCAGAAGATGAACTATTGGACTTTCAAATTCCCCGCTTCACATCAAGGTATATGTCAGCAACTGCAGTTAACCTCAATCCTCATCCTTTCTTGCCAAACATGTCATATAAAGTAAAATTAATTTAGATATATGAGTTGCCGCGCGTTATGATGGACGCTTTTTCTACAGAGCAACGAATAT
>KK117828.1:24848-64234 GCA_000611955.2 Stegodyphus mimosarum
TTTCAAGTGTTTCTATTTTTCGAATTCGTAAGGTTTTAAAATGAATTAAAATGTAATCTTCTGATGTCATTACTTTAGTTAGATTTCTCAAAGTTCTAAAAAAAATCTGATGTGTATACCACATGACTTCCTTGTACGGAATATTAAATTGTACGCATTTTGCATTTCATTTAAAGTTATTGGATTGAATTAAATCTACTTGCTCGATAGCGCATAAACCACAATAGAATAAATGCAGTCTTTAAAGTTCACTATATTTGTTTACCACAGCGACACTCTGGCGCTGGGTTCACTTAACAGCGTTACATTTCATTCATTTTATAATTCAGAATGCACAAAAATTACGTATATCATCTGAAGAATTATCTAATCATTGCCACATGTTCTATTAAAATACTATAATAAATCTAAAGCGATGTATAAAAGAAATTAAACAAACAAAAAACAAAACAAAACAAAAACAAACAAAAGAACAGTTTTTCGCAGACGATTCAGTATTTCTCATTCAATTAATTCAGTTCTTCGCGACAAGGGGAAAATACACAAAACTCAAAATATCTATATTACAAATTAAAAAGTATAATCTTAAACACTTATTTACAGCAATAACTTCCAGAATGGATTAAGCATGATTTAATTCGCAATAATAAAAGGCCTTATCTTTGTTGTTGAGAAGCTTAGTTTCTCTAGATTGTTAACAAACCCACTATTCTTCTAAGTTTCAAATGTCAACAAATATGGCCGCTATGGTCAACATAATTAGGCTTAGTCACACTTAAACAACTTTTAAATTGTTGATAATTCTGTAATTATAGCATGCAGATTAACTAAAGGCATAAAAACCTTAACCGGAAGATAAGAACAACATAATTCAATCATTTTTAAAACAAAAATGCACAATTTACAAACATATAAGAATAAAGAAACTGAGCTAAATGAGCCGACTAAGAGTGGATATATATATACATGTATTTATATATTTTGGGTGCCGCCGATTGCAATCAAAATAGGAGGTGCTCATCTACATGTTATAGCAGTCTTGTATACAAAATTTCGACGTCCTGAGGCCACTCGTGTTTGAGTTATGCGAGATACATACATACGTACGTACGTACGTACAGACGCCACGAAAAAATTTCTTCAGAATCCATTTTAAATGAGTTTTATAATTTTTTTGGGGAAAAAGAGTCCTATATTCTGTTCTTATGTTCAGATATCATGCAAAAACATCGTTAAATTGCATTCGAAAGCGGTCAAAATGGATATTTTCGTTGAAATATGACACGCGAAATTTTTCGCGATTACAATACTTCTTTTTTACTTCGTACAAGGAAGTAAATATAACAATAATCCTCTGAACGAACATATATTATTTTTACACTGTATATTTCTATGCATTTTTTTACAAATGTGGACTTTCATGAACTCATTTACAAGCAGAAAAAAAAAGAGTATTTTGTTCTGAAGTTTAGGCTTAAGAGTGAAATAATATCTCGTGACCATGATCCGGACTTCCAGAATAATCTCTCACAGAAACATTCCATGAAATCTTTGGTCTATCTTCTCCTGGATTTTTTTTAAGGATGTCAGAAAGCATGGTCACGAAGCTTTCACACATTTGTAGGTCACGGTCAGACTAATCCATCGACACCCGTATTAAATAAAAGGATCAATAGCTAGATCAGATGCGTTTCGCTTTTCAAGAGCAATTTAATGGCACATTTGAATACTATATTTTATTTCTAGATAATAAAGCTTCTGCAAGCTCTTTAACGTTAATATTATATAAATAAATTAAATAAGTTTTGTTCACAATGATGTGTTTAAACGAGGCTATTTTAAAATATGTCATCAGAAGCTGAATAAAACATAAATTGTATTCTGGATACATACATTTTTAAGCAGTTCCATTTTCTTTCCTTTATTATCCTTTCATATCTAAATCCAACTAGAACTATTTTCATAAATTAATTCCAACTTAATAATTATATTAAGTGCATTGAGAGTCAGATAACACGAGCGGCAGTTTTCTTTCCCTTTTTTCTATATTGAACAAGTAATTTCAGCTTTCATAAAACACCGCTGCACTGAATTCCATGCGCACATATTCAAGTGTTTTTTACTACTATAGTATCTGAAGGAAGAAATTTCTTATCTTTATACGAATGATAAAAACTGGTACCTGAAGAAAGAAAAACTATAAAGAGAATAAAATTAAAAATTTTACTATGTGAACTATGAACGAAATTAAAATTCATTTATTACGGATTGAACTAAATTGAGTGCTAGTATGTATTGAATACTAGTATGTAGAGACAAGTATGTAATTCTTTCTCCATCAAGATACAATTGATATTAATGGAGTTTATGGAATTAGAATAATTCTTAACTAAAAACAAAATATTACATATCTAAGGTGTTGTTACGTGCGTATGACTTCATAATGAACTGAATACACACAGAACCGATGACGGCTTGATAAAACTTATTTTTCGGAAAGAAACACTTTGTAGTTCTGCAACTTTCTACAGAAGTACTCGTATAATTAATTCTTTTCAGTATGACTGAACACAATCAGTAGTTACCACTTCAAACTACAGAAAGTTAAACACAACTCAATGCAAAACACCACTAGAGAGCGAATCTTGCGCGGACATCTCTCACTACTGCGATTTGAACTTTGAATTAAAAACTGAGAGCTGATGTTCTCTCCGATCATACACAGTTTGTAAGGTTTTAGTTTAAACTAACAAAGTTTTATTTTAATTTGCCTTTTTCTATCTGTTCTTATTTCAACTTCCCGTTAGAATAAGCGCGCGTTTCAGCTTTATGCTAATTTGAAGTGGAGCCAAGTTTATATTTAAACGGTAGCGAGGAACTACTCAGAGTGAGAGAGCTTTTAGTCTCAGACCACTGTTACTCGGTTCGACATTCGCCTGACCAGCTAGTATTTAAATTCTAAGCCGTGGTGCTGTTGCGCTATTACTTATTGAAGTAATTCTAAGTGCGTTAGTATTAGTTAAATCTTGCTACGCACCCTTTAGCATAGAGGCCAATCTCGCGTTCATAGCTCTGTGAGCAACGACGACTTAATTTCTATTTAATTTTAGTTTAAATTATTTGATTGTTCAGTTTAGACCCAAGTGCGGTCATTATTTTCTGTATTCCCTCCCGAGTTAAGAAGTGGCTGTATATAATTGTGGTTTAATAAAAGAGGATTTTAAATTCCTCTAAAGTGAAGTTCTACCACTTAACCTCAGTTTTCTATCACAGAACATAGCTGCATTCAGCTCCCTGTTCCAGATCAGGACTTAAAGCTTTATCGAAGATGTTTGCCAAGAATTGCACCGAACACTCAGTTCTGACAAGTTTTGCCCCGGCTACCGAGAAATCTTTAGTACCTTTCATTTCTCGAAATTATTAAAAGGGCACATATGGTTACTAAAACACACATAAGAGCCGGATACGATTACAGTTACATATAGGGATCAATTACCCTACCAATTACAGGGACGTTGCCAAAATGTCGTCAAATAGTCGCCACGTTTGGTGACTTTTGGCGATTTATTTCCAAATTTTGCTACAAAAAAATTAGTCACCAAAACCGTCACCAGCTTGGCGATATCTCGCCAAGTTGGCCAGATAGCCATTACCTCAACGTTAAATAGACTTCCCACTGTAACCTTATTATTCCTGCAGAGGCTCTTTTTCTTAAGCATTTCATGTTACATGATACAAAAGATACTACAATTTTACATACAAATTTACTGAAATTATTTACATTTATACGAAATTCGTATGCATATTAGCACAACTTTGAGAGCTAAGATTAAAAGCAATTATTAACAACTTATTTCATAACTAACAACAGTAATGAAATTAGACAAACAATATTTGTAAGGAATATTAGTTAAAAGACCTTTCTTTCTCATATTTTAAAGAATATATAAAAAGCATCTATAACTAGTTTAGAAAATAGGTACAATTCTGTTGTCAGCTGTCATGAAATTTAAGGTTTCCCGAAATGTTTATCAGGATATACCGTTTCTAGCATCTCCGTTGTGGGACTAATAATTTAAAAAAAAACTCTGAGTAGGATATGAAATCTGTTTATTGCCAAAGTAATTTATCTAGCACTTATTCGCTTTTCATATTTTAAAAATTTTAAAGAAGGGTGACGAGAATTAATTACAGAAATAAATCCTTTCTTAATTTATTCTTTACTATTGACTAAATATAAGATAAACTATTCCAGAGCAGATTAGGAAGCCTTGCAACCCGCAATCGTGAGGAAACCTGCTTTCTAAAGAGCTCACAAAACATTAATTAATTTTCGAAATATAATAAACATTCTTGTGTGTTAAGATAAAAAATCGCTAAAGGTAAGATGCGTCCCTCTTAATAAATCAGCCTATACCCTTTCCTCTACCTGATTTAATTACAAGCAAAATCTGGCTTCAACAGATCATGTAACAGCTTTCCACCTATCTCTTTATATCTTACTAGCGGCAGTACCCAATGGCAGTTAAGTTAGATTGAGAGTAATGCATCTAACAACAGAGAACGATACCGCTGTAACCTTTCTCTAACAATGATGCAAAAAGTATGATTCATAGTCATACATTTTTCAGTCGGATGCGATATGGAATCCACATAAAAATTTTTGATAGAAAAATAACCTAATTGTCTCTCATTGTGTTAGCAACAATGGCACGCCGTTTTTAATGATTTTCTTCTTTATAATCAAGAGGTCCTAAAAGCTCACGTTCCATCCAATATTTCACGTATATTCAATTTTAGTCGATTAAATGTGGCAAAACATTTATCATAATGGATCAGAAATCAATAACGCGAACAAACAAACACACAAACAGATATCCTTCTTTGTATGTATAAATTTTGTAAAATTTACAAATTTTTGATTAACAAACTCTACGATTTGAAAGAGAGCAGTAGCAACACTTTTCGAAATAAAGCATTTTTATCTGCAACGCACGACACTGTTGCCACTCGGAAAGATGAGTGCGAAAATGAGCGCTTTTAGAGTTTTTAATTAATATTTCGGCTGATTAAAGTCGTAGGAAGATGGGAATAGCCGAAATGGCATCCCACGAATTTTTGCAATCTGGAATAATGTACAGGGTGTTTCCCGGACCCATTTTGATGTTTAATAACTCATAAAATAATAAAGATAGATTAAAATTAATAACATGAATGGTTAGATAGACTCAAAAAGTTTCATGACCCTTGTCAATGAACTTCCACGTGTGCCCCCTTCGTCGCACGGAGAATATCAAGTCGATATTCAATTTCACCCCAGGTACCGGCAAGCATGTCGGCATTCACAGAGGCTATTTCGGTTGTAATTATGGCTTTTAGGTCATCCATGTTCGACACTCTCCTCCTGTAAACGTTGTCCTTTACAAATATCCAAAGGAAAAACCCCAGCGGCGTTATAACAGGTGATCTGGTCGGCCAAGGAACTGGACCTCCTCGCCCAATCCATTTTCCTGTAAAATGGTCATTCAAAGAACTACGAACGATGGTACCCGAATGCGGTGGTGCACCATCTTGTTGCAAAAAGACATGTGGCCGAAGCTCTTCTAGTTGTGGAAAGACGAAATTTCCAACATGTCTAAGTATACGATTGATGAGACCATCTTTTCTATAAAAAAATAAAGGCCCAATGACTCGGTCGTGCATTAGTCCACACCACACATTAACCTTTGGGAAATCCCTTTGTGCCTCACGGTATTCATGGGTGTTTTCAGATCCCCATATGCGCACATTATGGCGATTAACAATGCCAGAAAGATGAAAGGATGCTTCATCGGAGAACATTATGCGCTTCAGAAGTTCAGCATCATCTATCCTGCTTAGCATATCTATTGCAAAGGCCATCCTCCTAGGCCTATCGTCCGGTTCCAAAACTTGAACAATTTGAACTTTGTATGCATGCAGTCTTAATTTTTTCTTAATAACCTTGTACACCGTCGAAATTGGCATATAAGCAGACGATATTTAGAAAAGTACAGATATTAAGACTGGAAAATGAAATTATCTGAAATTAACCAAACGCGCAGACGATATTTACAAAAGTAAAGATATTCAAACCCGAAAAGGAAAATATATAAATTATTCCATCAATAAATGCCATAAGTTTATTTATATCTTCATTATTTTATGAGTTATTAAACATCAAAATGAGTCCGGGACTTTATAAACACCCTGTATTTAATGTTTGGCAATGCTATTTTTATTTCATCCTAAAACTTATTTAGAAATTTTTTATTAACAAACTCTAGGATATGAAAGTGATCAGTGGCAACCACTTTCGAAATAAAGCAGATTTTTCATCTCCAGTTTGCGAGACTGTTGCCACTGGGAAAAAAATGAGGGCGAAAACTATCGTTTTCCCGAGTTTAATTAGTATCTCTAATTTAGCGCTTTTTTTTAAGTGGATGTCGACCTTTTCCAAGACCCGTAGAAAGTTTGGTGACGATAGCTATAGTAGTGGCTGAGTTATTAAAGGACAAACACACAGACTTATGACAGACAGATGACTTCTTTACGTATATAGATGAGTTCAAGCTAAAAGAATTTTTTAGAGGAAAAAAATAACATTCTTTTCAATCTTTCAATAACTCTACAAAAACCCAACTTTACGCCTACTTAGTTCACTGAAATTGTTCTATGCTGTCCCTTATCAACACATTGGAGAAATTTTTATTTGTTTCAAGAGAAGGCTCTTTTCATTGACTTCGAGAGAAACGTAGCTCATGATTACAATTTACGAAAATGGGTCATCATTTTCGATCGTAATTTTTAAGTTTATTTTCAGTAGATTTTAACTTGCACGGAATACTTTTAATAACATTTCCAAACTCCCATACGTTTTAGATGCTGTGTCCTTTTGCCTGGCTTGTCAATTCATATGCATCTGATTTTTGATAAATAAATTTCACTTTACCCCAGAATTTCAGTATTGAGTGTTCCCTTAAAATAAAAGGACATGTATTTTATTATTTATAAACCAGAAATATTTAAATTGAGTTATAATTATAATCTCACACATACATCCTATAAAAATACATAGTTCTGCCACGGGTCTAATTTTTTTGTCCAGTGCTCGTAAATGTTTTTGAGGAGACGGATCCATATGAAAAATGAAGCTAATGAACTGATAAAAAGGAATATATTGTTCTGTGCCTACGGGTTCGTAATGGATTGAATACACAAGTCGATAAAAATTTAATAAAATTTATTCTTATCCCAAGAAATAAAACAAAATGCTGAAATTTCCTCGGAGATATTCGTACAATATAGCAACATCTCACAGTAGTTATATTTTAAACTTCTAAAATATAAATAGAACTCAATTCAAAACACAGAGAAAGCGAATCCGATTTCACCGGGAATTCGCTATAATCAATAACAGCACCAAGTAAGCAACTCATAAATAACTGAACTGAGATGTTTTAGTCCGGCTTTTATAAGCGTTTTAATCAAGCATGAGAACATTCTGGTAATTTTTATTTTCTAGATTTTTCTGGATAGCAAAAGAGTACAATTACGAAATATCTCTATTTATTAATTATAAATGCGCGTGCTCCTGTATTTTAAGTTTTCCAACAGTAGCTTTCTCTTCAAATACGTCTTGTGCTGCATTGCACAGTATTATAAAACAATTTCAATTATAATTCTACTAAAAATAGCTAAATAAATACAAAATCCGTAACAATATCTACAGAAGCAAAGCAATCTGATCAGTCAAAAGCACACTTCACATTTCGCGCAGTAAATATCGAAGTTTCTGTCGCGAGGCCTTTGAACGTGAACAATTATTCTAAGCTTTCTTTCGAAATAAAAAATTTAAAAATGCTGTTTAATAAAATTTAGGTATATTGCAACATGAAGTATGACAGATATATATTTTCTAAGACAATGCTAAATGTTAAACTGCGACAGATTAGTGCGACAAAAAAGAAAAGGGGTCGTCTTAAAACTAACACAGGTATCTGAATTTACAAACAACTGCTCGATTAACAGAACCGAATCAAATGTATCTGATATTAAAGAGAAAAAGTATTGCTAGCAGACTGTATGGTTTTCGTGAGCTGTTATAATTACATCACATTGAATGACACGGATAAAAAAAATTATCAGGGAATTTTATTTAGTACCATTATCCATTTCTACTGAAACAACCATTCAAAGCGAACAACATTCTGTGGAAGTAGTTGAGAGCGAGCAGTTATTGTTTCCATTACATCCGAAACGCGTTCAATCAGAATTTAAATCTGGCGAAAATGTAGTAAAAATTCTGGTAAATTTCATTTGACTCTGTACCATCTTCTAGCATATTGTTACGCTTTTCTCTTCTTCTTACGTACGTTAAAGGGTTTGCGAATTTGGAGTGAATAACAACGATACTCGATGAAGTATCGAAACACACTTTATTGGCCATTATGTTTCAACACAGCTCCCAAAACACTTTTACAGTCGTCGAAGAACTACTATAATCACGCTGAGACAATCAGCGATACAGCCTTCAGGCTATCAGGCTATAACGGTGGAGACAGCTTCACGGCAAAGCACCAGAGTATAGCTCTCAATTCTGCTCAGTCGTTCTCTAAACTTTACATACGCTAGAACTCTCCACGCTAGAACTCGCGATGCACTCGACGATACACTAGAATACAGCTTCCGACTCGATTCATTCGTTCCAGAAACTCAACACACTCTAAAATAAAACTCGGCAATGCACTGCCTCGCGATACACTAAGAGACTCGCTTGATGCACTCGACAACCAACTCGGCACTAGACTACGCACTGACTCTCTCTCCGCGTACCAGCAGGGTTTATGTAACTTTTGGCTTGTGTTCGAGAACATTCTGAACTAAACCAGTAAGAATTCTTTCCAGAAGGTTCTCCATCAGTCCATAGAACATCACCAATTTTGTCACCAAATGGGCGATTTCTCGCCAAATATGGCAACCCCGCCTTCGCTTGTCATTTTCTGGCAACCCTATACCTGCTTTGCGAGGAAGCTATCTTACCGCCCCCATGGACATTTCGTAACAATATTATGTATGCACGCATTATAAACTATTCCAGAGCAGATTAGGATGTCATGCAATCCGCAATCGTGAGGAACCTTGCTTTCTAAAGGGTTCCCAAAATAGTAATTAATTTTATAAATATAATAAATATTTTCGTGTGTTAAGATGAGGAGTCTGTGAGAAGGAAGGAACGAATTTTAGATAGCAGCAGATAGCATTTCGAAATTTTTTTGTTGTTATCGTTATCAGTAAACGATATCTAGTTCTTCGAGAGGAAGGATTAAATAAAGATATTTATGCTTCTTCGAGAGGAAGGATTTAATAACAATATTTATGCTTCTTAGAGAAGATAGCACATTAAGATAACAAAGATAAGAGTGATTCAATCCTTATTTAAAAAAGATGTTGGTGACTGGTATTTTGCAGCAAAAACCGCTCTGTACTTGCTGCGAACTAGACTCACTAGCAGTCGAGTGTTAAAGTCGCTAAATACTGGTCCGGAGTTCGAATCCCAGTAAACGGGTTGGCTGCATGAGCATTTTCGTGGCTTTTCTCCATGCTTAATGTGGCTGCGAACCACTTTCCCTTAGAAAGTCTTCTACGAAGGCGGCATTCCCCCTTAGGCAGATAGACCCCGAGTGCTTTGCCATAATTAATTAAACCAAAGCAAAACTTGCTGCGAACTTCCAAGCTTGTGGCATGTTGTACATGTTTACAAAAAGCAGCTGATAGCAGAAGAGCCATTCTTCAGATCACTTCTCAGATCGACCTGGTCCTCTGCGTACTATTCTTGTACTTTTTGGATTGATATCATATTCATTCGGTAATACTTCCTGAAGTTTTAGCAGTACTTGCAACGGCTTATTGAGTTTACCGTTTCAGTATCCTTCCTAAATTATAGAATCTGTTACACTGCGGGGGAGGGGGGAAGAGGGACAATTCTGTATCTCATGTCCTATTGGGCCGATTGACGATATTCAAATTGCGTTTTTCATGTCTCGAAAGCGCGACTTAGGATATATATTAGATTTATATATAGCATTATTCTAACATAGGTATTTTGCCACAAAGTAGGTCTTTTTCTGAAATTACATACCAATTGTTTTCCCATATTTCGATTCTACGACTCAAATTATGCTTAAATATTAAATTTTGTAAAATTTGGTGCGAAAATTAAGGAGAAATTCAAAAGTTTAATTTGGCGAATTTTTTTCAGTTTGCGCCAAAAATAATTCACTTGGAGAACTTCTTAATACGTGGCAACCTATTTTCCTATCCCTTCCATTGTAATGGAGTTAACAACAAGTCACATCTTTCTTACCTTTTTACCTTTTGCATAAGCGGAGAAAAGTCACATCGTTCTTCTTTCAAATAATTTCAGCAAAGTGCGTAAACCACATTAGATGGTATTATCGCTTTCAACAAATATGCCAAATTTCGAAAGGCGCCAATATATAAATTCACGTATATCTTCGAAAATTTTGAATGAAAAGCTCTAATATTTTGCAGGTGTACTTAGTTGTAGTTACTTCAAGTTGATAGTAAACATTTTATAGGTTATGACTCAAAATTATTTTAAAAAAATTTATAAAAATTATTTAAAAATACAAATTTAAAAAATAAATCATAACAAATGGGTGAATTTTGTTTGGCGTGAATCTAAATTTCGAACTGTGAAAAGAAGAAATCAAGTAAATGTAATAAAAAAAGAGATATTAATAAATACATACCAAATTGAATTAACATCGAGGAGCTAAAATCTTTAGAGCTAATTTTTTAAAAACTAATTTTGTGATTTTTACAAAACTTGAGAGTTCGGCATAATTTGAGTCGTAGAATCGAAATACGGAAAAAACTGGCATGCCATTTCAGAAAAAGTCCAATTTTGTGTCAAAATATCTATATTAGAGCAATGCTATATATAAATCTAATGCATATCCTAAGTCGCGCTTTGGAGACATGGAAAACGCAATTTGAGTTTCATCAATCGGGCCAGTAACACGAGAGATATAGAATTGTCTTTTTTTTTCGCAGTGTACATCGTGTTAATGAAGATGGCTGAACATACCTTTTCTCTTAAAGGAAAATAATGCTGCCTTCGTCTTACTATATCGATATAGTACTGATTGTTGAACTTATAAGTAATATCCCAGAATTTAACTTATGGTCCCAAAATGAGTCGCAATTAAAATTTTCATATTCGTTACAATATTTGGTATCTACTCTTGCAATTGTGATAAATTATGATAGAAACTAAAAAGCGAAATGACTGAATAAAAAGATATTCGAATAATTATTTAAATAATCCTGAAGCTTGAAGAATGACAGAACAGAACACAATACAGTACAGGATGGGATGTTATGACTTGTACTATTGCCCCCGGTATTCTTCTGAGATGTTGACTGATATTTTGGAATATACACCCTGATTCTTCTTCACTTCTCTGTCTTTTTAAAACATTTAATTGCATGTTACGAACGATTCATGGGAATTTTTCTCGTGCATTAACCTAACATGGCCATTCCATTTGAAATGCTGCTTTAGTTTGGAGATGTGTCATAACAAAACGCAGATTGCACTTGAACAAACATTCGTAAAATACCACAGAATGTGGTATCGATGCTCAGTGCAGTGATAATAAATACTCAAAATGGTCATCACTACAGTATCAGTATCTGCTCACGGAGTAAAAACACTCTTCTGTAACGATTACTTTTTCGGATATTTGTCTTATTTCGTCAAGTGTAAATTAATCGAGAACTAAATAGATATTCAGTTAAAGAGAATTAACTCTGTTGATTTAGGTTCATCTTACAATGCTCTTAACATTCAACTTATTATTACCAATTATATCGATTGTTGTTGTCTCATCCTTGATACTTCATGGAAGAACGGTTGCCAGATCCTAAAGGAGGTTGGACTCCTACTTCCACTCTAAGTTTGAGAACGAGCACCCAGGGGCTGGTCCGAGGGTCTCCCACTCCTCTCTTCTACCACCAAAACACACGAGAGGACTTTCAGCAAGCCATATATGTGTGGCAAAGACACTATACATTTACAAACATCCATGCCTTCTCCGGTATTCGAACACGGGCCTTTCGGTACTGCAGCAGCAGCAGGCTCCCGTAACCACTATACCGTCTGGGTATTTCATTCACTGTCTGGGCGGCCCAATAATGTCGCTAATTTTTACATTCGACTTATTATTCAGAGGATACTCTCCCAGATAAATGAAAGCATCATTAGATAAACAATGATTCCCAAGTGACTTGGATTCTTACTGAAAGTTGAAGATTAATACAAGTGTTGACGGCATAAGTTTTTTTAGGCTTACTTTAGACTAATGATTCTCACCCTTTTTCTATCGCAGCAAACTTTTAACGATTTTAAAATTTGGTGGCACACAAGAAAAAAAAATTTTAAATTTGTTTTTTACCTAAACCACTGTGTAAAATAGTTTATGATAATAATTTTGAATGTAAAATAAAATAATATGTACTACAAAAATAGCAGTACGTTTATTAAGGAATAATTACAAGTTAGTAATAACACTTTTAATGAAAAATTTTAACTTGCTGTTTTTTTTATAATTTCATTTATATTTGGTTGTAAAAATGACAATGCTACTCTCGTATCGTCTTCTAAATTTAACAGTGTCGATACTCTATTTGCTTTTACGTTGGTTAATACTAAAAATCCGAATTCGCACAAATAAGATGTAGAAAATTGTAATAATATTTTGAAAACATTTTTGGCCATCATGGCATAATCGCATCTAATGTTAATCCAAAATGAATTAATTGATTCTTCCGAATATTTTAAAATTAAATCTCGATTATCAGAAAGCGAAATTAGTTCTTCCTCTCCATTTAAATTCAAATCAGAACTTCTCAATTTAAATTATATACTGGACATGCACAAAATGATCCGAATTGCGCTCTTCTACAGAGCACTGGCGCGCTTATTAATGTCTTAAAAACCGAATTTCGCCAATTTCTTATGTGTACCGTATACTAGGATTAAACCCCAGTATAATTTTTACCATATACATTTCTAAAATTTGGCAGTACACTTTAAGAATTTTGCGGACAAATAATAACAAACATGAAATTTCATCGAAATCACAGAAAATCTTCAATAAGAAAACGTTTTTGCTGTTTTCTATTGAGCGATGTATGATTTGTTTTTAGTTTTAAGGCAATCATATTAGTATGTTTCTAAACAAAATTTGTAAAAGTTAACATGAAGCCTATCAAATGCGTTTATGAAAAAAATTAAGTAGTTTTGAATAATGAAATAATACCATTTGTTTCAATAATTTTAAATTGCTCTTTCAATAAAATTATAAAATAAATACGTTTCGTAAATTTTTCATTACAGGCAAATTATACAAAACCTAATATACAAAACCTAACCTTTATCACAATTGCAAGAGGATTTTCTAACCGTTGCTTTCAAAATAAAGCTTCCTCTGATGAGAAGAATACTACTGTTCTGATGGAAATGCCTTTAGCATACATATCCCTGTTTCGTATTCTAACTCAGAGTGATATCATGCGATGAAAATAATTTCTAGAAAGTCACGCACGCACCGTAGGTAAAAAGCAGGTATTTATCTCGTTATTAAGCATTTCAGAAAGTCGTCACGCGTATCAAAATCAAATAAAGAAGAATGTCAGAATGAAAATTAAATAAAAAAGAAGTGGCAAATCAAATAAAGAATTAGTCAGTTTCTGTTTGATTTATTGCGAATTCTTCTTAAATGTTTAAGAGAATTTCTGTAAGAAAGAGAAACAGTGAGTGTAGTTTTTAAATTCTAAACGCATAAATGTTTAATTTCTAGATCTTCAACACAGTACCTGTTTTTGCCTGCAGAAATTGCTAACGATATTATGAATTTTCGTAAGCATTCGTTGCCTTTGCAAACTAACAAAGGTTAGCTTTTATTAAATCTAGTTTTAAATTGCTAAAATTTTTAGGATAACAAATGATTTAATCACGACTGATTGCAAGAAAACGTTTATTCAAAGAGCTCATAATTTTATTCTCTTCCGGAACATTTCCTTATCAAACACAACATCAATTGTGTTTAATCGCATTATCATTATCAGCATAAGAGTATAATTTAATATATTCTTTAGAAGAACAAAATGAGTCATTTATAAATAGCAGCTACGTCTTAATCACATTCTGAAGTATTGCACTGGCACCAACATTAATAATAGGATATTTACTCTTTATGTACTGAAGCTTTCAGGGCAATGATTTCATTATTATTTAGGAGTTGACTTTGCGAAGATTCATATGATTCAGTTTGATTAATGAAATGTATTACTTCTGTTAATGAAATATACGCTAAACCATGCATAATATAACTCCAAAATATATTTATGACTCTTCTACGTGGCAATTTTGTCTGCATCAAAAATAAAATTTAATGATAATAAAATTTTGCAATAACTTATTTCAATTGTTTATATCAAAATCAACACTCTAATGAATAAAATTCTTTAGCATCATTATCATTATCATATGTATTAAATCTGAAAACCTAAGATAGAATGTTATTGGATCTTCTCGTTTGCTTTTTTTTACGTTTTCTTTTTCTTCTTTTCTTTAGCCCAAAGGGGCGTTAACCCAGAAGGACTATTAGTCTCGAAATGGCATTTTGCTTCGAATCACTTAAATGCGATTCATCCCCTTTCAAATTGTTGCCACCAAATATTATCGTCCTGTAGTATATTTAAAGAAACTAAGTAATGAAGAATCCCATGAATGTTTCCCGCATTGTGCAAAAACAACGGTATTTAGACTCATCAGATTTTGAATAACGTAGTCCTCTACCCAAATATGGGCACCTGGAAACCCAAATTTGGAATTTGTTATATTGGTATTTTAGTTTTGTAAAACGTTAATGAAATTTTGATTAAAAAGGTTCAACAATTTCAAAGCGAGCAATGGCAACATTGTAGGGAATAAAACATTTTTGATCTCCAGCGCGTGTCTGTCGGAAATTTTAAAGGTATGCTGTTTTTAAATATTTTTAGCCCAAAGTGGCGTTAGTACAAATGTTCTCGGAACATGTATGTGTCTGTAAATGAAACAAAATCGGCCGTTTAGAGCTTATCTAAAATCTGAAAGCTTTCAGATTTTTTATCATTTTAGTTAAAAGTTAAGACTTGGTTTTACTTGACTCTATACAATGAGTATTAATTTTATTTCACAAAAAGTGAAATGTATGAGCATGTGAATATTTCTTGTTGTATAAAAAACTCACATTTTGACTTTTTCCTCGAATCGCATGCTTTACGCCACAAGAATACAGGTTTAGAACAACTTTCCGCTGTTAAGCGAGAATCTAAAGTATGCGATTGCAACATTACTTTTCTTTGAAAAACCGAACAAGTGTCAGTGTGTATGTTTCAACAATTTCTTAATTTGTATTTTCAAAATATCATCAAGGTAACACACATTTTATTAATGCAGAACGTTTTTGGAAGTTACTTCAGTTTCTTTCATTTTTTAGAATTAGTTGATTGTAGCTGAAGAATGTGACTCATTTTCATTTAGAGGTTTGATGCTTATCATTCCTTAACTTCTTAGAATAAATTATTCCTCTGCTGTGTTTAAAAAGATTAACAAAGAAGCGTAAACAAAAATACATAGATGAGACCGCTCTATAAGCTACAGTTAACCAAATCTTAATTGAAAGTCTTTCTTTTAATTTTTGGGTAATAATTTCGTTTAATTTTCGGTAATTTTTGGAAACAGTGAGAGTAGAAAAGCAATTTTTAACAGTTATTCATGGAGATCCGCTATCAAAATATGGTCACCTGTGAATATGAGGCTTTTGTACTTCACATTTCTTTCTATGTCGTTACAGAGCATGAAATCTGAATTTGAAAAAATTTAAAACGTGATCGGATTTAAATTTATATAATTTTTCTCAGATTTTAAAAATAGATCTTAATGATGCGTTTCAATTAATAAATTATTTTCAAGTTAATTTTACGGGAATCCTGTGCATAGAGAAGGATGCCTTGAATTTTATAGCTATAAAGTTTTTGAACAAAAGGCTTCAGTACTCAGGGTTACATTAATACTAGCTTTTCTTTAAATGTAGTTAATTAGGTTTTGATTTAAGTTTTCTATTTTTTGCAATTAAGCCTTATCCAGAAACATGCACATTTTTTGCTCATTATCTAGTGCTACATTAACTGGCTTCTCACTTAACAATTCATAAGCCAGAAGTTTTATAAGAAAAGAAAGTTTTTGTTACCAATTCTAAGAATATACACTGGTGTGCAAAAATTAAGGAAGAAGTCGAAAAATTAGCATATCAGCTGAACGAAGAGGCAGAGCGGACAGAAAGACCAGTCAAGAGATTAAGTAAGGTGATGTACGGTAGCACATGCCCAGATATGCAGGTAGACGTAATGGGGGAGCGTCTGAGTAGTATAAAGCATGTTGTCGGTGTAAGATCAGTATTTCTGGCAAAGAGATTGCACGCCATATAGCAGTTAAAATCACACCGAATTGCTGCCTCAGCGAGAAATGGCGAATAATCAATCTGTTAGACGACATCTGGATGCTTTTACCCGAGGTCGAATCATTGGGAAGTTGGAGGAAGGCCGCAGTGTGAAAAGTGCGGCTGCAGAGTTCGAAATTGCTCACAGCATCGTTTCACGACTTTGGAGACAATTTCAAACTACAGGAACAGCTATTCGGGGGTTTAGTAGTGGTCGTCCACGAGGAACCACACCCGCAGATGACCAGTATATTGCCTTACAGGCCAGAAGAAACAGGCGGCAGACAGCGGGAGAAATCGCTAGACACACGACACAGGCGACTGGACGACCGATATCGCAATAACCCCTTCAACATCATCAAAAGGGACTGTTTTGGAGGTCGCGGAGTTCTCGTTCGAGCAGACATAGTGCTTGGTAGCCGGACCGACCTACATATCTCCCAAGGAGGTTCGTCACCTGGGACTGCTATTGTAACGAGGTTCTTCTTCCTTACATGCGTCTTTTCAAAAGGGCTATGGGTCCTCAGTTCCTCTTCATGGACGACAACGCTCCACCTCATCGCACAGTTACTGTCGAAGAGCTGTTGCAGAGTGAAGATATTGAACACATGGATTGGTCGGCAAGGTCGCTGGATCTAAATCCCGTCAAGCATGTACGGAACTTACTAGGGAGACCCGTGGCAGCACGTAACTTATCGCCAGTAACGATTCCGAAACTGCGATTGGTGCTACAGTGTTGCTTACATTACTCATGTCCTTACGTATTGGGGATCTTACGGTATTAAATGTGTTGATTTGGAAAGCTTTTGTACAAAGTTATATTGAAAAAACCGTCTCGTTCTTAATTTTTGCACACCAGTGTATATACTGCATATAGC
Organism: Stegodyphus mimosarum; assembly: GCA_000611955.2. Lineage (NCBI taxonomy): Eukaryota > Metazoa > Arthropoda > Arachnida > Araneae > Eresidae > Stegodyphus > Stegodyphus mimosarum. The sequence goes on from KK117828.1 coordinate 42,319, forward strand.
AAAAACGCTTTATTTTATCGAAAGAGTAATGTCAAGCAAAAGTCACTGCTATTTATAGCTTCGAAACTATCGGTTTTTCGGTTCAGTGAGTAGTGTTTATGTAAGCTTTTGGGTCCCAGTCATTTTAGTATAAACTTATGAAAATCACAGATGTTTTCAAGCAAATGTTCATTCATATATAATATAAATACATGTATCTTTAACTTAATTTAATTTTCATGAATGTTATTTAGACATTATCAGAGCTTTTCGGTCTTAAGACAAGTCTCATAAAAGACAATTAATCGAGAGTCTACTGTAACTAGTACTGTAATTAACATTTAAGTAGGCGGAACGGAAGTCTATTTTTAACTATATGCCAGGTAATAATAAGGATTGCTCGTCTCTGAGTTTATGCATCCTTTTTGAACTTACACTCGTTATCAAGGAGTTACGTAATTAGTCAAGAAACATAATGTAAACCACACATATTATGGCAAATTGCTTTAATCTGTAAATGCTAACACTACGTTGTGAGAGTTTACTTTAGTTATCCTGGCCTATCAATAACATATCTAAGGTAGGAAAGTGCCAAATACGTAATTAGAGTTGACCTCCAACTGTTCTGCTCTAAGTATCTGAGCCTATAGTTATCCTAATATCATTTTTTCCCGTTTCAAGGGCAAATAATAAAATAAAGCTTGCTGTTTATTTATTTATATACCTTTAATATATTTTTTAATCTAATGGCAGGCATCTGCCAGAAGTGGTGGCCATTTTACTGTGAAGGCGCCTAATGGTCGGCCATCGATGCCTCATATGAAGGGACGAACAGTTACAACCATGCCTTCTCCGGGATTCGAACCCCGGCTTTGCAGTATCGTAGTCGGTTCTCTTAACTGCTATATCGTCTGACGGCATGGTTTTAATACTATATTGTTGCGTTCTACGCGGGTTCGTGAATTTGGAGTGATTGGCGACAACACTTGATGAAAAATGAAAACACAGTTTATTAGCCAGTATTACTCAGAACAGCTCCAAAAACACGTTTACAGTTGTCGCAAAAATACGACAAACATGCTGAAATAATCAGCAACACAGTCTTCGGGCTATCAGGTTATAACGCTGAAGATAGGTTCACGGCAAAGCACTAGAGTACAGCTCTCGACTCGTTTCGGTCGTTCTCGGAACTCATTGTATTCTCGAGACTCTTCACGCTACAAGTCGCGATGCACTTGACAATAACCTTAACAATGCACACTTTCGATACACCAACTCGACAGTAGACTGAGGATAAAACTCGATAGACTACGAGACAGTCGATAGACTAGCGATCGACTCGATAGACTAGGAGAAAACTCTTCTGGTGAGATGGCATCCGACCTTAGGACAAATGGCCCACCGTATTAGACTAGGAGACAGTCTACGATCGACTCGAGGCACTAAACTGCTACTCCGCGTAAAGGCAGGGTTTTATATAGCTTTTGGCCTCCATTCGGAAACATTCTTGGCCAAACCGGTAAGAGTTCGTTCTAGAAGGTTCTCCCTCCGTCTACGGCATATCGCCAATTTTGTCGACAAATGTCCCCAAATGGGCGATTTCGCGCCAAATCTGGCAACCCTGCCTTCCCTTACTATTTTCTGGCATCCCTAAACCTGTTCTGCGGAAAAGCTATCTTACCGCAGGTGGACATTTCGTAACAATATATATTAATATTTCCGGAATTCGAAAAGATATAAATAAAAACAATTTACTTTTAGTGCAGTTGATTTAGATACTTAAGTATCATTGTATCTTAACTTACTCCTCTAAGATTTAGACATTAAGGATTCTAGACAATTTTTCACCTTTCTATAACTTCTGGAAGCAACTAGTTGAACATAGAACAACATAAGTTGAGCAATAAAATAAACCGCCCAACTAGAACAGTGGTTAGCGACGCTGTCTGCTGTACCGAAGGCCCCAAGTTCGAATCCAGGAGAAGGCATGGATTTTTGTAAATGTGCATTGTCTGTGCGGCAAGGGGGCACTCTAAATATGCGGCGAGCCGAAAGTTCTCTCGAGAGGTTGGTTGTAGGGAATTAGAGGTGGACCCTCAGGCCCGTCCCTCCCGGGATGCTCTCCATCAAAACTGGGGGCGGAACTGAGCAAAGTCATAACGTCACCTGTATAGTCCTCAAGCCTCTTGCCAGAGCCTAGGCGCAGTCTTGCACTCCTTGCCACGATGAATTTCGTGGGCTTGTTCTGATCTCGTGCAGCCTAGTGTCAGACAAGTGAGATAAGTCACAACAAGAAAGAGAAATAAAACACCTATTCTTGAACACTACTATTTTGTGCGTTACAAAAATCATGATTATAAGAAGCTATCCGCAGCTACTTGCAAGAATCAATTTAAAATAAAATCAAAAATTAAATTTATTTCCATATGGACCAACTGAAGTCTCAAATACTTTTTCACTAAAATCTAAAACTGTATTAATTTACCATCAGCTCAGAGAGTGAACTATGAGATTTGGTCGCAGAGAAAGCCCACCGGCAGTCTAGCAGATAAGACTTCAGAACACTGGTCACTCTACTGGGCTGGAATCCCGGAGAAACGGCTGACTAAGTGGGCGTTTTCGTTTTGTTTTTCCCCCTGTACAAAAATGAATACGAGCCAGTTTCCCTTAGCATGACCTCCATGCAGACAATCTACCCTCAGGCAAATAACCATAATATGCTTTCCATAATCAAATAATCAAATCCAATTTAGCTTGCAGGTAAACTGTAATACTGCTTCGAAGCATGCTATCTCTCATTTTCTAATTGCTCAGATCCAAAGTATAAAATATCTTCCACTGAAATCTACATCTTCTAAACGAACTGAGGTGAAGCAATAGAAATGATGAGACAGAATTGAAATAAAACTGGTTAGAAACGAAACAGATTTATTTTTTAGTTTTATCGCCTACATAAACAAATATAAATTCCATCCTTCTTAGCCCAAAGAGCATTAGCCCAGAAGGACTATTAATTTCGTTTTGGCAACTGAATATTGCACTTGAATTTTGCGTCGAAAACTTTAAAAAAATCTGAATCACATTTCAAATTGTTGCCACCAAATATTATCGCCCTGTGTTATATTTAAAAAAATTAAGTAATTAAGAATCTGCATAAATGTATATATATTTCTCTCATTGAGATAAAGCTACGGTACCCAAAGCATCAAATTTTGAATAACGTACGTCTCCACCCGAATATGGGCATCTGGAAGACCAAATTTGGAATTTAGAATTTGTTTTATTATCTATTACATATTTTTTAAAGCAGTTATGAGTTTTTTATTAAGAAACTCAACGATTTCAAAGCGAGCGATGGAACATTGTACGAAAAAAAAAATATTTTTATCTCCAGCGAGAGAGACTGTGTATCGGAAATTCTAAAGATATGCTCTTTTAAAATTATTTTGCGATACTGCTGTTGAATTGAATTTTATGGTTTAAGTGCGAAGAACATGATATTTAATAAATAAATGTAAAACACAAAACGTTAAAAAAACCCTTTGGGGGTAATATAAAATCTGAAAGCTTTTAGATTTATTTATTTATTTATTTCGATTTCGCATATTATTTGTTATATTTTAATTGAATCAAACTGTTTTATGTGCTTTTACAAATAAGATATAATTTTCTTGTTTAAATCAGTGATAGAAAAGTATCTTTTATAGTTCGTTTCGTCTTATCAAAATGAATATTTTTAAATAATCTTTGTTGACGATAAGCGAAAACTAAAATAAAATTCTCTCGCTTACATTGCAAAAAATACTCATTTGATCTACAGAAACAACGCATTATTCATATTTTTCGAAAAGCTATTTGGATTTACTATGCGGAAAATTAAAACTGTATTCTTCTAAACTGTTCTACTAATGACCAAGTAGATAAAACCACTGAACACTGCTAGTTTGACCCGGTGAATGAGTAGGCTGCATGGGTGTTTTCGCGGTTTCCTCCAAGTGTAATATGAATATCAAGCCAGCTAACCTTGGAAAATCTCCCTCAAAGGCTTTCCTCCCTTTAGGCAGATATCTCTCGAATGTGCTTTAATTCATTAATTTGTGTTTAATTTCTTGTTACTGAAATTTGTAACTTGTGATCTAATCCTGGGATATTGCAGTTGAATTTTTTAATTTAGTTGCATGTCCAGTTTTCTATTTGTATGTATAATTTCAGGTCAAAATTTCCAATAAATATTTTAGCTTGGGTTTATTTACCATTATATTTTAATTGCTGTTTTTGCGTTTTTAGTTGAGCGTTAATTAATTTCTTCGGGAACAATAAGTATATCAGTACCTTGCGTGATATATATCGGGAGTACAAATAAATCTCCGCCGTTTTTATCAAAAATTGGGCATTTATTCTGAAAGAACGATACGATATGTTTTTTTTCAAATTGCTGTCCATCGCTAGCCAGTACTTTTTCCCATCCTTCTGGAAGCATATTTATACCGTGTTGAAAGAACGCTTCATCTTTTGAGGCTGCGGCGGACCATACGTAGATTAGAAAATCGTGTGTGCGGTTCCCTCAAGTCACTGTTTCCAAGCTTTTATGACGTGTCAGACGACATGGTCTGATATCTCAGACGTAATAATTCGTTCCAGTTGACAGTGACTTCACGACTAGTGTCAAGAGATTTTAAGCGTTCTGCACCGTGTCTGTTAAAGCCTCTCGATTTCAGGAGGGCTGACAAACCAATGATTTTGTTTTTCCTCTGATATCGTACCAGATATGACGAATCAGATGATGTAAAATACTGCTGAAAAATTAAGGAGGCGCGGGTGATTCAGTCTGAAGATCTCTTTCATCTGAGCAGCACGTGAGGCTTCTGAACTCTCAACTAGAGAGACCTGGAAGGTTCTTGAACTCTTGACCAGACAGACCCTCGCTGGCAGGCTCCTCACGTCTGGAGGACTCTAATTCACTTCAAAAAGTGCTCTATACTATATATTAATTATATATATTTGTAAAGGGCTTCTCATTATTGTAACAACAAATCAATCCAAGTTTTGGTATCTTCATATGATACGAAGCGCTGCTCAGACAGGCCATACGTCACCAATCGAAACAAGCTGTAATCAGAAGATGCCTGGTGAATAGAGCGGGAGGAGGAAAACGTTTCATTTGTTGTTTCCAAGTAGGTTTTGACCTGCGCCGCAAACTGCGGATGAGCGTTTCATGCAAGAAAATAATTTTGTCATATTTGTAGTAGTAGTGGAAGCAATTTTGTTTGAGTTCTGTGTCCAGTCTCATGAACTGTGTTCGGCAGAGAGTCCCAGTAATTGTTTTGTTCAGTTTGAGCAACTTATAATACATATATTATCCCACCATAAGTTGACCACACCATATACAAAACAGGATTTTTTCCCGTGGGTATTAAACTTGGCTATCGATGCTGAAGCACGGCCAAGTGGTTCGCATAATTTTTTCTTCTTCGGATTATCATAGTGGATTCATTTTGTATTACCAGTGCCTATACGATGCAAAACATCCTTTCGCTTATGCATGGCAAGCAACATTTCACGTCTAAAAATCGGCTTCATCGTTTCTCGGCTTCAGTTCATATGGAACCCAATTTCCTTGCTTTTGAATCATTCCGACTGACTAATAAACGACGTGAAATTGCTTGTTGAGTCACTCCTAACCTTATTGCTTGTTGAGTTACGCCTAATGTAAATGCAAGTTCTACTTGCGTTTGACAAGAACCTTCTTTCAATAATGGTTCCGATTCCGTGTCTTCATACACTTTCATTCTTCCGCTACGTTCTTTGTCTTCGAAGTCAAACTCATTGTTCTTTTAAACTTTTGAAACTACTCATGACAACTTCTTTCACTTAAGGTAGCTTAACCATATGCTTCTAAAAGCAATTGATGAGCCTCAGCTGCAGATTTCTTCAAATAAAAAGTAAATCAAAAGTTCCCGCAGATAACGCTCATTCGGCTCAAAACTCGACGAAAACAATATATGATGATGATATAAAATCGCTAATATTTCAAAGTTATGTTGTTAGCAGATGTCCAAATTTACGGTATGACGTTTTACACCAGACAATTTTAACCATAATTTACTGGTGGCGCCATTTTTTATCAAACCGCGGAGACTTATTTGTAGTCCCAATAATAAGGTAGAGAGCTTCTGGTATAGGTTAAGGAAACAAAATCCTTCATAATGTACCTTTAAGATGCAGTAGCATAAGAAGAGACATATTATTCTCTTTGCTCACATTTTAATATTTCTGACTTAACCTTCGCTCAAGTTACGTCCCTTATTCTGAAAACATTCTTTAATTTTTCGTCTTCTGCAGACTAGTAATGTTAATCCTAATTTTCTGTCCAGCAAGGCCGTGAATAAAAGCGACATAGTAATCAGGAACAGGTGATGTGCTGACACTAATAAAATTTGATGGATATACTTGCAAAAGGAAGGCTAAGGAAATTCTTCTTTTTTTGTCCCCCCAAAGATTGTTTGTAAATAATTAATCATTTTTATTTGAAGGAAATAAAGATTTAATACCACTATTTTCATGCTTCAGTGTCTAACTGCATGTAAGTTCCGAACGAATGATGCCATATCCTTAGGTTCCAGTTTAAATCCCTTAGAAAGTAGGAATATTTGCGAATGTATAGTGTTTTTGTAATACAGAGATACTTTAAAAAACACATCGAAAGGAAAAGAAGTTCCCTCTAAACGTTGATGGTAGGAAAAGAAGGGTGTGATCTGGAGTCCCTGGATAAGACTTGCGAGGGAGATGAACAAAATAGCTGCACAATCATAAGTGCCACAGATTTCCGACCAATGATAAGCGCCTTCCATCCAATTTATGATTATTCGTGATGTCGTTCTGGTACCTCCAGATTTAGGACTAAGCACAAATATAAGGCAGAAATATTAGTTCAGCATGTATAATGTGTATATTATTTATTACAGGGCATACTGTAAAAATAATAAGCCTTACATAAATTCACTAGTTTAGGTACTTAATAAAAATGCTATACATATTAATTCATATTTAAATTGTAGAGATATTAGGATTTTTTTGAAGCAGGAGTCATGAAAAATGAGCAACGCCCTCGCCGAGACTCGAACCTCGGACCTCTTGAATACGCGCCGAGTGTGCTGGCCATTACACCACGAAGGCATGCTAAGAAGGCGGGAGAAATACCTTATAAAATGACAAATTAAATAATCTTAATATGAAGTTCAACTTTTAATAGGTTACTTAAATACAATAAGTAATTTATTAATACGTAATTGGTAGTAAAATATTGAATTATTAATTATTTCAAATTAATAATTCAATATTAACTTCTAATCGAATTAAAGAAAACGGAGTTCCCAGTTAAACTGAACCTATTCTAAGATTTATTTTCATTCCGTAGCCTTTAACCAGAGCTGTATTAACTATTAAGCACAGCAAGCACTGCTTAAGGCATCAAGTAAAGCAGGTACTACAAAAATTTCCAATTGCCAGTTTTGCCATGAAATGTATGGTGCAGCTAATAAACCAAGACCGAGAAACGAGAAATGAGGGAAAACGGTTATTATGCTGTAAATATATGTATTGGCAGTAAAATCTTTTAAATGCTTAGGGCCTCTAAAAATCTAAATCCGTCCCTGCCTTTAACTATAACCAATAATGCATAAAACTGATTGAAACGCCAACAAAATTCTCAGGAAAGATCATGAATTCGTCCTGAGATTTGGAGATTAGAAACCTTTAAACGTTTTTAAATGTTCCTACCATTTCATCAGAGCTGCATTGAAATGTTACTCCGCCGCGTGTGCGTGTCTGGAAAATCTAATGATTCGTTTGATATTCTGTAAAAATACTAGAAGACAAATATGCGCATTCCTCTGCCACAGGCATATCCACCTCACTTCCTTTTAGATTCTAATCTCATCCAACAGAGTGTGATTGATGTAGACTTCTCTAAATTTCTTATTCTTTTCTCTGCTTTTGAGAATTTTCTACAACTCATTTGTGTGTTAGTATACATTCTATTAATTCTATAATTTATTCTTTCATTAAAACAACTTAATGCGTTTAACAGCTCAAATATTTCTTACGTATATTATTAGAATGATTTTTTCGAATATTTCAAAATATATTACAGTGGTCCTTTTCATATACATGTACACTGCGGGGGAAAAGGGGGGACGACACTTCTATATCTCCTGTTCTACTACGCCGATTTACGAAATTCAAATTGCACTTTTCATGTCTCGAGAGCGCGACTTAAAATATATATTAGATTGTTATATATATAATTGTTCTAATATAGGTATTTGACACAAATTCGGACTTTTTCTGAAATGGCATGCCACTTTTCTTCCACATTTCGATTCCAAGACTCAAATTATGACAAACTGCCAAGTTTTGTAAAAATGGCCCGATTAGTTTTTAAAAAATTAGCTCACAAAATTTTAGCTCCTCAATGTTAATTGAATTTGATATATATTTTATTAATATCTCTTTTTATTGAACTTACTTGATTACTTCTTCCAGAATTCGAAATTTGGGCTTAATCCAACTATAATCAGCACATTTATTATGATTTATTTTTAAAATTTGTATTTTAAAATAATTTTTAAAATATAAATTTTTTGAAAAAATTTTTGTATTATTACCTATAAAATTTTTAACATCATTTTAAGGTAGATGTATTTCTAAGCTTACTTGCAAAAAATTAGAAATTTTTATTCACAATTTTCTAAGATATACATGAATTTATACATTGGCGTATTTGGAAATTTGGCATATTCGTTACAAGCGATAATAACGCCAAATGTGGTTAACGCCCAATGTTAAAACTATTTGAAAGTAATGTACGTGACCTTTTTTCCGCTCGTGTACAATGAAAAAGATGAAAGGAAAATAGGTTGCCATAAATTAAGAAGTTCGCCAAGTGAATTATTCTTAGCAGAAACTAAAAAAAAACGCCAAAGTTAATTTTTAAATTTTTCTGTAAATTTCGCACCAAATTTTACAAAATTTAATATTTAGGCATAATTTAAGTCGCAGAATCGAAATATGGAAAAAACATTGGCATGTCATTTCAGAAAAAGTCCGATTTTGTGTCAAAATACCAATGTTAGATTAATGCTATATATAAATCTAATACATATCTTATGTCGCACTTTCGAGACATGAAAAACGCAATTTGCACAACAGTATTTTTTTAAAAACGAAATGCGCTGTAAAATATTCTTGTAAATGTTGGAAGTTTGGTACATTCATACTCAAAATAAAGTGCATTAATGACTTCCATATACATAGGGTGTTTACAGATATTTAGAATGATTTCGGGACCGTTTAATTAGTGTTTAAAATGTAAAGTGCATTTTGTTAAATGTTAGAGCTGATAGCCTTTCTTCTGGACTGTAAGTCTGCGTCTTGATTTTCATGACAGAATTTCATTTCGCAAAATTTCCAGATGTATTGATTTACATTCTTCTTTGACTGCATTCAGAGTCTATCAATCGTGGTGGGTTTGAGCTTAGAAAGAGCTCTTTTAAAGAGACAAAAGGCACAACAGTTGTAAGGTTTTAGTTAAACTAACCAAGTTTATTTTAATTTAAATCTTTTCTATCTCCTCTCTGCTTCAACTTCCTGTCAGAAGAAGCGCGCGTTTTTAGCTTATGCTAATTTTGAAGTTCAGCCAAGCACTATTTAAGCCAGAGGTGGAAACCTCTCGGTGTGTGAGAGCTTTGCCTCAGATCACGGTCACGCTGCTCAACGTTCGCCTGACCAGCTAGCAGTTTAAATTTATAAGCCATAGTGCTTACTACGTGATTGCATTGTAAAATAAATTAAAGTGCGGTAGTATTTAGTATATCTTGCTACGCACCCTTTTAGATAGAGGCCAACTTCCGCGAATTGCTCTGCGAAGCAAAGTTTAATTTAAGTTCTATTTTAATTTATTTAAATTTATTTGATTGTTAAGTTCGACCAAAGTGTGGTCTGTTACGTTCTGTATCTCTCCCGAATTGGGAGGTTTGTATTTAATAGTGATTGAATAAAAGAGGATTTCAAATCCCTTCACGTGCAGTTATTCTCCAGCCCAGCAGTTACATCAGAACATAGCGTACCTTCCGCTCCCTGTTCCAGTTCAGGACTTAGAACGTAAGGATAAGAACCCTTTACAGAATTTACCATGTTCTCAAAGAATACACACAGAATGCTAAGTCCTGATAGTGGCGCCCGCACAAAAAGAAGAGGATGGCCTCAACAACAAGAAGACGAACCTGAGACACCTGCTGTACCTGTCCAGAATCCTGAGATAGCACCTCCTGGCATAGAAGGATTCGGCTACATCGTACAAACCATGCGAGCAGCCATGAAGCCAGCGGCAAGTTTTGACGGCAAGACAGCCGTAATCAATTTCCTGGAAAAGCTAGACTCCCACTTCATGCTATATCCAGTCCACGAATTTCAGAAAGTCGCTCTTGCTACCAGCGCTTTGAAGGGCCAAGCGCTAAGTTGGTTCAAGTGCATCGGAAAGAATCTCTTGGGGGAACCAGGAAGCCCCACATACACGTATGAAAATTTCAAGAATTCTCTAGTGAAAGCATTTCCCGTGGTGCGAGATCGAGCCAGATTGGAAGCTGAACTGTTTAGCCGATACCAAGAAAGAATAGAAGATTTGTCTAATTTTATTTTGAGGAAAATTCAAGTTTTCAAGCTTTTGTATGGAAGTCGCCCGGATCCTGAAATTATTCAAGTTATACTTCCTAGGCTACTGCCCCAAGTTCAAGATTTCATCGAACTAAGAAATCCAACAACATTAGACAGATTATTTGAGCTCGCGGTACAATTTGAAAGCCGAAGAACAGCCGACAACGAACGACGACGCCAATTTGAGCGAAGAAGTCAGTGGAGTTCGCCAAGACCGCAGCAAAAGCAAAATCAAAGTTACGGGAATAAGGCGAAGCAATGGCCGAAGAAAGATGTGTCTCCTAAAGCGAGCGGCGAACGAAGGGAATTTAATAGAAGAACAAGCAAAGATTCCGAGGGCAACCAGAAGAAAAAGAATTTAAACTAAGAGGGATTTCTTCGAGGAAGGTGAAGAAGTCCGAAGCAGCGCAAAACCCTTCCAAAATCAATTTAAACACCGTGGTCGTTAAGAATTTGAGTTTGCCGAAGATTGAAGTTCTAATCAACAACATACCGGCGACAGCCCTCTTGGATACAGGAGCCCAAAGCAGCTTCGTATCGGAAAGATTCTTTAAGAAGCACTTTCGACGTTACAGAATTTTTAGTGCAAGAGACACGGATGTCATAGCGGCCCAAGGAGAAAAATGTAGCTGTTTAGGAAAAGTACCATTGTTCGTGCGTATCAACAACGAACAGGTAAGAATCCTGTTTTATATTGTGCGTAACCTGCAGACTTGTATTATTCTAGGTGTGGACTTTTTTAGTTTGGCAGAAGCAAAAATTGATTTCAAGGGGGGAGAACTAACATTAAATATGAAGCCAATTGAAGCGAAGAATGATAAGCCCCCGCAGCTGGACTTGGAACATTTACAAGCAGAGGAAAAAGAGAAAATCCAAGGTCTGGTAAGTCACTTTGCGAATTTATTTAGTGATGTACCAGGCTTTACGCAGGTGGTGAACCACGACATTGACACGGGGGACGCTCAGCCAGTTAGGCAAAAGCCATATAGATATGATAGGACAAAAGAAGAAATAATTGAACATCATATTAAAGAGATGTTAAAGAATAAAATCATCACGCCAATTTCTAGCAGTTATGCTAGCCCCGTTGTCCTGTGTAAGAAAAATAATGATTACCCGATTACGCACCCGAAGCGGTGGCGTTTTGCTATAGATTATCGCAAGTTAAATTCAGTTACAAAATATCCTGTATATCCGTTGCCGATAATTGAAGAAATTATTCGAAATATTTCGTCTACAAAATACATGACTACATTAGATCTCACGAGTGGCTATTTTCAGATTGGGGTAAAACCCGAGGACGTACACAAAACCGCGTTCATAACGAAATCTGGTACGTACGCATTTCTTAGAATGCCGTTCGGATTATCCGGCGCGCCGGCAACGTTCCAAAGATGTATGGACATCGTCTTAAGACCAGTCCTTGGTAAAAGCACTTTCATATATTTAGACGATATTATAATTACGAGTAGTACTCTAGAACAACACTTACAAGATTTAAGAAAAGTATTTTCATTGTTAAACGAAGCTGGTTTAAAGATAAATGCGTCTAAATGTAAATTTGCCGCAAAAGAGTTACGTTATTTAGGATTTAAAATTTCCCAAAAGGGAATCGAAACGGATCAGTCAAAAATAGTAGCCATTAGAAATTATCCTGTTCCTAAAACAGCGAAGAAATTATCGTCGTTTCTCGGGATGTGTTCATATTACCGGGCTTTCATTAAAGACTTTGCAAAAATAGCTGAGCCACTGCTAAAGTTGAAAAGAAAAAAAGCTAGGTTTTCGTGGTCAGCAGAAGCCAACTTGGCGTTTCAAAAATTGAAAGACGCATTGACTCAAGCTCCCGTCTTAAAATTTCCAGAAGGGGATAAAGGATTAGAGATTTCAGCGGACGCTTCAGATTTCGCGATTGGTGCAGTGCTTTCCCAAAATGGTCAGCCCGTGGCTTTTTTCAGCCGAACATTAAATGAAACCCAAAGAAACTATTCCGCAACAGAGAGAGAAACTCTCGCAGTGTTAGCATCAGTACAGAAATTTCGTGTGTTCTTTGGAAGTTCTCCAGTAACTGTATATACCGACCACGCGGCGGTCACTAGACTCTATTCTGGAAAAAATTTATCACCCAGATTAATAAGGTGGGCTCTCAAATTACAGGAATATAACCTAATAATTAAACATACGCCGGGAAAGGAAAATGTTGTGGCAGATGCTTTAAGCAGAATTAACTTAGATGAAAATGGAAGTGTAATTAAGATAGCCATGTTAACATCCAAAGTATTAGATTCTCGTGAAACAGTAATAGCCGAACTCAAAAAAGATCCGGAGTTCAAAAATATATACAATTATTTGGCCGACCCTGAGAATTTCAATCATCCGGATATTGTGCCGATAAGAAATAGGGCCGAAAATTACGAATTAATTGACGGACTGTTATTCTATACGAAAGCTACTAATGAGAATCATGAATATAGACCGGTTATCCCAGCTAGCATGAGGTTGAATGTATTAGAAGAGTTGCATGATTGTGCCATTTCGGCTCATTTAGGTATAAGAAAAACTGTTCAGAGAGTTCGCGAGGCAGTTTTCTTTCCAGAACTGCAAAAGTTTACTAGGGCGTATGTCCAGTCGTGCCCAACATGTCAATTAAATAATTATGTTAATTTCCGCCCGGCCGGGTTCCTAAATAGTATTAAATCAGAATTCCCAAATCAAATAATAGGCATCGATTTACTTGGACCTTACCCTCGAAGTAAAGTTAATAAAAGCCGATATCTTTTAGTTATAGTGGATCATTTTAGCAAATGGTTAGAGTTAATTCCGTTAAAACGCGCGTCTGCAAAAATTGTAGTAGATTCAATTCTAAATAAGTATATTTTAAAATACGGGGCGCCCCTAAAAGTTATTTCAGACAATGGTCCTCAGTTTGTTAGTAAAATGTTTGAGGAAATGTGTGCAAAACTGGGCATACGTCATCTAAAGATGGTCCCGTATCGTCCGCAGTCAAACATAGCGGAACGGGTGAATAGAAATGTAGTGAAAATAATTCGTAGTTATGTGAAAAACTATCACTCTACCTGGGATAGCCATATAAATGAATTTGCATTTGCACTTAGGACCGCCAAACACGATACTACACAAAAAACACCCGCTGAACTCTTCTTAGGAAGAAAGATCTTGACCCCCCTAGATAAACTGTTCTTTGTACAGGAAAGGGCAGAAGAATTTAAAATGAGTGATATACAAAAGTTAATACGGGAAGCGACGGAAAATATAGAAATGGCCCAAAGAAAACAGAAATTGTACTATGACCTAAAAAGAAGAGAGGTCAAGTACAATGTGGGAGATGAAGTGTTGAAGATTAAACACAACTTGTCAAATGCCCCAGAGGAAAAGGTGGGGAAATTTTTTCCGCGTTTTGAAGGCCCGTTCACAATTGAACAAATTACGGGGGCAGTGGTTATATTAAAAAGAAATGATGGTCAAACGCTCAAAGCGAATGTGGACCAAATAAAACCGTTCTATAATCGCAGCAAAATGGCTGTATTTAAAGATTCGTTTCAGGATCCGAGGCAATCGACTAGCCAGGAAGATATACGTCAGCAAAAACAGCAGGAACCAGCTACAACGGCATCGAAATGTCAGAAGAAGAAAGCTCCCCCCCAACAAAGAAATAAGAACCAAAAAGGTGGTTTCAAAAGAAAGTCTCACGATGCAGGTGAACAAATCTACGAACGGAATTACGAGCGCACCAAGAGAAGAAAGCAGAATGGGCAAGGGAAGCCCAATGTATCCAAAAGAACTGTGGAATCATCGGACAGGTGCCTGAGAAGCAAGAAACGTCGATTGCAGCCTGAGAATCAACTTCCCGAATACAGCAGGAACCAGGACAAGCAACGAGCAAGGGCCCAGGAGAGAAGGGCCCAGTCCACCAAACGTCCAGCGGAGCAACCTCCTCTACAAAGGAAATTGCCGAGGATACAACGACGGAATTTCAAAAGAAAAAGAGACGAGCAGGCTCCGAAAGAACAACGAAAAACGAGGAAACTGAACCAGGCCACAACTTACTCAAGTTTTAAAGATTGGGCCAAGAAAAGGATGGACGATCATAATAAGATAAGTACAATTTCGTATTCAAAAGTTTAGTTAATTTTTGAGTATACTGCAAGTTGCAGGACTGATTTTACCTCAAGCGAGGTTGACTTTTACGCCAAGTGAGCGATAAGTTCTCATATGGAAAGTAAAATGTTTTGTTAAAAGAAATTGTAATTCTTAAAGATTTAAAATTACTTAATTTTGTAAATAGATTAATTCTGTAAAAGCAATGAATTGCTGAAAAGAATATGTTAACTAAATGATTTTGTATGACGCTTTGTCTAAAGACTTGTAAAATGTCTAGAATGAAAATTCGGAAAATTGAAAAACACGATTTAGTCTGTAGACTATTAATTCAATGTAATTTGATATTTCAAGAAAGTACCTTGAGAAAGGAATAGGAAGCACTTGCTGTAAGCTTAGAAATTTAACCTATATTTCTGTAAGCTTAGAAATTTAACCTCTATTTGCATTTCAGGATTGCTATGAAATTGTTAATGTGTTATGAAATGTAACAAATAATATTATGCTAGCAATGCACGTTAAGTGCAATATTAATGTGAATGTTGTGTGCAAACTGCGAATTTGTATGCATGAAAAGTTAAAGATTGACTATTTTAGAATGCAAGTGTTAATTAGGCTCTCCACCAAATACACTTAAAGTGTTAGACATAAAGCTAGTGAGAACCTTAGGATTAGCTGGTTATAGGGCGTTTTTTTCAGGTCTCGTATGTCAAGTTCTAACTAATGTTAGTCGATTGTAGGTGGAAGAGTTGAACACCCCCGAACACATAAAAACCCGCAATGGCGGTTTGCTTTACATCCAACACCGGTGAGAGAGCATACGGGGGAAGAATTTAATTGTGCTTGAATGATAATGTGTGTGTGCAAAATTACACAAAAAAAAAAAAATAAGGATTTGTACCACTTAGAATTATTCTGTTATTATGTCATACTAAAGTTGTTTTCCTTCCAGATTTTGCTGGAAGGAGTAAGACTGTTTGAAGAATAAGACTTGAAAAAAAAAATGTTGAAGATTGTTGTTCCAGAAAATTTCGTCTGTATTTTACACAAACATATATTGCCTTGTAAGAGTTGGCCTAAGTTTAGAACAGTGAAATTTTCGACTATTTAGAATTGCTAGTTTTCAACATGGTCCGTTTGGACCAAAGTAGTTTAACTATCGCAATTCTGGCGGGAAGTTTGTAAGGTTTTAGTTAAACTAACCAAGTTTATTTTAATTTAAATCTTTTCTATCTCCTCTCTGCTTCAACTTCCTGTCAGAAGAAGCGCGCGTTTTTAGCTTATGCTAATTTTTGAAGTTCAGCCAAGCACTATTTAAGCCAGAGGTAGAAACCTCTCGGTGTGTGAGAGCTTTGCCTCAGATCACGGTCACGCTGCTCAACGTTCGCCTGACCAGCTAGCAGTTTAAATTTATAAGCCATAGTGCTTACTACGTGATTGCATTGTAAAATAAATTAAAGTGCGGTAGTATTTAGTATATCTTGCTACGCACCCTTTTAGATAGAGGCCAACTTCCGCGAATTGCTCTGCGAAGCAAAAGTTAATTTAAGTTCCATTTTAATTTATTTAAATTTATTTGATTGTTAAGTTCGACCAAAGTGTGGTCTGTTACGTTCTGTATCTCTCCCGAATTGGGAGGTTTGTATTTAATAGTGAGTGAATAAAAGAGGATTTCAAATCCCTTCACGTGCAGCTATTCTCCAGCCCAGCAGTTACATCAGAACATAGCGTACCTTCCGCTCCCTGTTCCAGTTCAGGACTTAGATTTTGAGGATAAGAACCTTGTAAGTAATTCACCATGTTTGCAAAGAGTATGCACAGAACACTAAGTCCTGATACAGTCCATAAGTGAAAAATGAGGCGGCTTTGCAGGAATAGGATCGAAAACGTATATGTGCAGTACCTGTATCAGTCTTCATTTGTTTATTAAGTAAATTATTTAATGATTAATTAAACATTCTAGATATTGGAAGGCATGCCAGTCTAAGAATTTAATATTTAGCTGCCAGTATGTTTGAATTAAAAACTGTAACCAATAAACATCTCTTGCAAATACCAAACTTTAGGTTTCAAATAGAAAATGAAAAGAAATTGTGTATTTTTCCCTTTATGACATTATTATTATTGTTTACGACACGTTTTCATAAATATTTAGCAAGCGAAATTTTAAATACGTAAATAATAATAATAAAAAAAACTTTGGATCCTCAGTTGTTTCCAGACTGTGTGCGTGCGGCCAGCAGACAATTTGAGTTTGACATCCCTGCTTTAAATTTTACTGAAGAAATTCAGGCTGTGCTTAAGTTAGTTACTGCTCTACTGCGGTTGCTTCGTGCGTGTTTTCTGTCACAGTTTTTTGTTTCTATGACTCTTAGCAAAATCTCGTTGTTCAAAGTAATTGGAGGATAATTAGTGTTCTGAAAATACAGAAGGTAGAGGGAAATATTGACGAATGAACTACTCGCTGTTTTACGTTACCATCTTGAAGTGATTGTGACTGATTTGATCCAACTGCTTGGATCACGAGAAATGGATCAAATCATCCTTACACTTCTATCTTAGATCATTTTCCACTCTTTTCCCAGAAGCAATCTTTTTCCAAGTTGAAGGTTCAATAGATTTATATTTTATCGGTCTTGATATAATGATGTACATGATGCATCTATAATTATTAGAAAATTTTCTGGATTCAGTGTATTCTAACGAGACATCGGACGATAACAGAAATTAACCACCTTTAAAGGAACTTTTTCAGATAAATTACGTAAACATCATATTCTGAAAATCAGCTATAATATTTTCCGACGATAAATTAGGACGTTATGAAAAAGAAGAGGCAATTTATTCAGAAACAGCAGTATACTTTTGTTTCGCTTGTATGTCCAATAAGATGGCTTACTCAATATATGGTCGCTTTCTGTCTTTATTAACAACAAGTACTTTTTCATATTAATATAAAGTTAATATTAAAACCGTTTTCTTTTTAATTATCTGTTATACCTTAATCGAAGCATATGGTTTTTTTAAAACATTAGTTGATTGATTTTCGTTACAGAGATTTGCATACCTTATTAGGGAAATAATTCATCATCTAAACTGCTAAAGTCACCCAACCAAGTTTCTAATTCATGATACGAGGTGTGACATAAAAAAAAAAAAAAGACTAAGTGTGTAGCTTGAAAAAAGACTGGAGTTGGCAAGAACTGTTTTGGTGACGTCATCCCGCACTCCTCGCACACACCTACTACATTGAAGTATTAAAAAGACTTCGTGAAAAAATTAGGAAAAAAAAATCTGAAAGGGTTTCAGATTTTAAATTACGTCCAACGGGGCGTTTTTTTAACGTTTTGTGTGTTACCTTTATTTATTAAATATCATGTTCTTCGCACTTACCATAAAATTCAGTTCAACAGCATTATCGCAAAATAATTTTAAAATGGTTATATCTTTAGAATTTCTGATACACAGTTCCGCGAGCTTAAAATTTTGTTTTCCCCGTAGAGTGTTGCCATTGCTCGCTTTTAAATCGTTTGAGTTTGTTCATCAAAAATTAGTTAAAGTTTTACAAAATATGAAGCAAATAATAAAACAAATTCCTAAATCGGGCTTCCAGATGCCCATATTGAGGTGGAAACGTGCGTTATTCAAAACTAGATGGCTCTATGTACCGTTGTTTTATCACATTTGGAGAAATATAATACATTTATGCAGATTCTATATTATTTAATTTCTTTAAATATAATGCAAGTTTTAGTGGCAACAGTTTTAAAAGTGATTCAGACTTTTAATGTTTCGACGCAAAATCGCAAAATGAAAACAATAGTCCTTCAGTGATAAAGCCTCTTTAGACTAAAAAGGCCACATTTGTGGAGTGATGGATGGCTGTTCCACCAAGAAAATGCACCTGCTCACACGGCCTATCTGTCAAGCAGTTTCTGACCAGCAAAAACATTACTGTGATAGCGCATCCTCCTTATTCGGCTGACTTGGCTCCATGCGACTTTTTTAGTTCCTTGAAGTTAAATTTTGCTTAAAGGGAACACATTTTACCTCATTTGAAGATGTTCGGGCAAAAATGAAGAATCTCCTGAAGGGCTTTCCAAAATCCTCGTTCCAGAACTGTTACCAGCAATGATAGCACCGAATGCAGAAGTGTGCCAATGCTGAAGGGGACTGCACTGAAGGTGATAATGTCACAGAGAACTGATTCTGTAAGTACAATGATTTATTGGACCAGTCTCGTTTTTTTGTGTGTGTGTCACACCTCGTACATCATTGGATGCATCTTAATAAAGAAGGCAGCTAGAAACAACGCTAGTAATTTAACATCGAGGACGCAAAGAAATTTACGCATATTTCCTTTGGCAATATACCATGAAATTTCCTCTTCCAAATGATGTTTAAGATTTGGCGAATAAATTTATTGGTTGTATCGAGGTACGCTGTAGATATAGAAGGAAACATGTCTGATGACTATACCAGTAGTCTCAAACTGGCCGATGATCAATACATTTCAGTCATGTATTTATTTTAATACAATGCTTATAGATTTCGATATGGAATAAATTCTTTGCGCAGTGGATTGCTATGTAGTATTTATCAACAAAATAAACAACACTAGCAAACACTTCTAGCAGTCATTAAATTCCAACTGAATTCGAAGTTAGCCCTGGCACATAACCAAAAGTACAAATGTAGCGCATATAACAGCGTTCCGAGAGACCCACAAAGAAGTTAAGAGAAAAAAAGAATATTTATCATCCCATCTCAGGAGATGACAATCTAAAATATTGTCATACAACATTAGAGACATATGGACTGTGTTTATATGCGCGATTGCAATGAAATGAAAAAGAAGTAGAATGAATAGATTTACGGCGTCAGTTAAATGAAAAAATTACAGTCTTTGTATGCTTGCATGCCAGACCGCATGACTGTTTAATGTGTGTTGTCGCACAATCAACAAATTTATTCGCCAGCCGACAGTTGGCAGAACTTTATATTCTGGTGTGTTCTTTTTTTCCCCCAGTAATGAGTTGGTACTGATACTTTCCTTGAGTCAATTACTAGCTAGTAAGCTGGATATACGGCTACGCAATTTATACTCCTAAACAGATGGAGACAAATTAACGTACGCCTCGTAGAAGCTGCTATTTGTGCTCTTGGTTAGATCGGCATTACATCAGTAACAGTCATCGAAAATTGTGCAAAATATTCGAGTATTGCTTTCATATGACAATTCATTTTATTGAATTAAAGTTGTAAATAGAATTAAATTGTGATTATAATTAAGAGCTTAAACTACAAGCCATGTCTTTAGCAAAAGGTAAAAGAAAAGTGACTGAAGAAGGACGTCTTTTCAAGATAAATGGGAAATTCTGCACTTTTGTGCTGGTGTGCCCGTTAAAATTTTACATTTTATTTGTAATAAGGGAAGCTCAGTTCCAAAAGAATGCAGTTTACATTGCTATTACGAAACAAATCATAAAAAAATTTAAAATATTGAATGATAAACTGTGGGACGAAATGTTACACGTTTAAAATCTGGCTTACGACAACCACAAAATGTTTTTTACGCAAGCAATTCCAGTGATTCATGCAAGTTTTGCTATGGCACATGTCATTGCAAAAAGATAAAAATCATTTAGCGGTGGTGAAGTCGTTAATATTGTTTGATTAAATCTGATGAACTTCTTCGACCTGACAATCAAAAATTATTTAAAAATATTACTTTGTCAGTCAACGCAGTAGCGGAACTTGTTAACGAAACCGCTAGTGATTTACTATACTAGTTAAATGAAAACATTGCAAGTTTTATAGCATTGCATTCTCAATAGCAGTTGATAAGAGCTCTGACATCATTGATATAGCACTGCCTGCCGTTTTCATACGAGGTTTACTGACAGAGCTTAAATTGCGCTGGACCCTGGCTCCGGTACTTCTCAGTTTTCGAGATAAATTATAATTTCAGCCAGCATTTCCTTTATGTAAGTGAACTCCAATGTTAGCAGAAAATTTTTGTTTTAATAGTTAACATGCCTTAAAAATCAATTCTAACTTCTGAATGCAGGCCTGTCTTTCCATCGCACTCAAGCCTTGCACAGAGGTTGAAGCTTTTAAGGAAAGAAATGCCCCCAAATCAAAAGGCTCATTCTCCTGAATGTGCAATGAATTTATGAGAGCGGGCAAATACTGTGTTCCTAGCGGGCAAATGTTGTGTTCCTCAAAGTTCTAAAAGTGATATCCTGGTCGTGCACGCTCTACGATAGTGACATCCTATTGCAGAGCTCCTGCACTCTTTTTGAATGATATAACCAGGCAGGGGGATCACCGCTGTCACTTGTACAGAGATGTCTTACTTTTATTCTCACGTTGCTACCGAATCGTATTCAGGGAAAATTTCTGTTTGACGGCTAGAATTATATCGACAGGGCATCGTGATCAGAAAGTCTTGAACTTTTCCCTCTTTATTTTTGACGCTACACTGTCCGTTAAAATTTCCTTCCATATCCTCATACTGTTTCTAGAATCCTCACTAGCCTCTTTAGTCGAACTTTAATCTTTTTATCTTTTTTCCGCGGTGTGCTGCCAAAAAAAAAGAAGAAGAAGAGTGATAGCTGTCATCCCTTAGAATAGTACATTATACGGCTAAACTCTGATAAAGATCGGCTGAGCTCTGTTTCTTAGCTTCTAACAGGAATTATAATTCTAGCCGATGCCCCAAATAAGACAAGGTCACATATTTTTTTCTATTTAACTATTTAAAATTAATTTAATTATTTATTAGATTTCCCTTTATCTATTTCTCTAAATTTAAATTTAATTATTTTAATTTTTAGCTATTTTATTTATTTTTTTTTCTTTCATTCCTCCCGGTCTTCCAAAAGGCTCCGGCACTTCTAATTTTAAAAATTAAACTCTGGTTACTGATGAATTTGTAGCAATTGAGGTATTTCTGGAAACATTTCGTATGAAAGGATAACCTGTGGCTCAAAATATTATTCTGAAATAAAAACTGCAATACATAAAACCAAATTAAGTCGAGATAAAATGATTGGATTCCTAAGCGATAGTGCAGCTGCTACGGTTAGTAGAAAAATTAAGTAGC
>KK117828.1:64261-77337 GCA_000611955.2 Stegodyphus mimosarum
AGAAGAAAATTTATTAGAATGCATTTTGTTCTATACGTTGCATTATTCATTAAGAAGCACGCTAGCAAAAGTTAACAAATAGATGATATTATGGGAACGATAATTAAAACAGTAAACGTTATCCGTCTCTGAGCTCTGAATTATCCAGACTTTGTTGTATTTCTTGAAGAAACTTAAGTGAGTATGGATAAATGATTTATTATAACGAGGTAAAGTGGTTATGTCGAGAAGCTGTATTAAAACGACTTTTTGATTTAATAAATGAAATCAAAATTTTCATGATGCAAAAGATAATACCGTCAACGAACTGCATAAGGATACATGGATAATAGATTTAGCATTCCTCGTCGATTTAACCGACCATTTAAATATTCTCAAAAAAAGGAGCTGCAAGGAAAGGATAAACTTATCAGTGATATGTATGCCTTTATTAAGGTTTTTAAAGTTACACTGAAAATACGAGAAACACAACTGAAATCAAAACTTTTCGCGCATTTTCTATATCCTACATGCTGCCCTATTATTCAAGATGAAAACTCTCAAGAATATGCTAGAAAAAGAAGCGTTTTAAGGCAATCATTTTCAATTACGTTTAAGGAATTTAAAGATATTTAGTCCAATTTTAAATTTATTTTCATTACCATTAAAAGTGAATGTGATTAACGTACTAGAAAATCTACAAATGGATTTAATTTGTTTACAATAGGATACAAAACTTATTAAAAGATTTGAATATGCAAATCTGATTAACTTTCATTCGTACTTGTCAAAATAGCCCCAGCTACAAATTTTTACAATAAGAATAATCGCTTTTTCTATGAATAAATTCATATGTGAACAGTTTTTCCCAGGTAAAAAATAATAGATTTAACATAAGGGCCCGACTGACTGATTACTTACATACAATCATACGTAGTTTTTCTGCATATGTCATTAAACGATTTAATGCATTAAAAAATCTGATGTGTACACCACATGACTTCTTTGTACGGAATATTAAATTATACTCAATTTTGCCTGCCTTGTATTTAAACCTATTTCCCCGAATTTCATTATCGATATATTTCTGATTCAATTAATTCAGTTCTCATTTAGCGACAAGGCAAAAATATATGGAAATTCAATATATCCATTTAAAAAATGTAGAAAAACATAAAACACCAAATACAGCTAAAATAATTTTTTAAAACATTTTTACAATTAAAATTACGGTTTCTGCGTAAAAACAAGCAATTCGACAGATTTTTTGGTGCACAAACTGCAAGTTTACTTTTGGTCTCACTCGGCAAAAACACACTGAAGGCATAGAAACTGACTGAATTTGTTGTGGACGCTATGCTGTGTCAATATATGAGATAATTTGATAACTTAAATAATAGTTCCAGAATGGATTAAGCATAATTTAATTCGCAATAATAAAAGACGTTATTTTGTTGTTGTGAAGCTTAGTTTCTCTAGATTGGTAGCAAATCCACTATTCTGCTAAGTTTCAATTGTAAACAAATATGGCCGTTATGGTAAAGCAAATTAGGCTTAGCCGCACTTAAACAACTTTTAAATTGTTAATAATTCTACAACTATAATATGCAGGTTAACTAAAGGCATAAAAACCTTATGTGGAAGATAAGAACAACATAATGTTATACTACATTACTACATGTTATAGCGGTCCTATATACAAAATTTCAACGTTCTGAGTCTGCTCGTTTCTCGTTCTGAGTCTACCTACTAGTCGTACAACGTTCTGAGTCTATCTACTAGTCGTACAACGTTCTGAGTCTATCTACTAGTCGTACAACGTTCTGAGTCTACTCGTCGTACTTACGCACAGACTCCAAGAAAAAAATCTCTTGAGCATCCATTTTAAATCAGTTTTATAATTTTTTTTGGGGGGGAAGAGTCCTTTATTCTGTCCTTACGTACAGATATCAGGCGAAAACGTAGTTAAATTGAATTCAATAGCATTCAAAATGGATATTTTCGTTGAAATATGTTACTTGAAATTTTTCGCGATTACAATACTTCCTTTTTTACTTCGTACAAGGAAATAAAAAGAGAAAAGGTTGACGTTATTTATTCTGAAATTCTGTTCCTC
The DNA here is from genome assembly GCA_000611955.2 of Stegodyphus mimosarum. Lineage (NCBI taxonomy): Eukaryota > Metazoa > Arthropoda > Arachnida > Araneae > Eresidae > Stegodyphus > Stegodyphus mimosarum. The sequence goes on from KK117828.1 coordinate 66,357, forward strand.
TTGGGAAATGTTTTCTGAAAATTTAATTAATTTTCATAATATGTTTAAGTTAAAAGTAAGTTAGTTAATGATTAACTCAACGTATTAGAATTATTTGAAATAAATGTTACACTAAAAAAAATAAAATTTTACTGCACTTGAATTACGAAATGCAACGAACAGAAATTTGTTACAGTTGAATTTTCTCCTTTGCGTTATTATTACTGTTCATTTATGTTTTGATCCATATTTAATAAGTGAAATTTTAAATTAAGTTAAAATTTAGTTTGAAATTTTTTTCTCGCCCACCCTCTGTTTTGAGATCGCGTGCATGCGGTCAGGCAGTCTATCAGGTCGTGAATGTGGCTCGTATGCAATTTGAGTTTGAGACTACTGGACTATACTACAGATAAGACTATACCCAATGACTTGAGAGCAAATGTCCTTCATGTTATCCGTTATGAGAGCAGGTGTCCTTCGTGTTACTTTAGAATGGGCGTGGTAGAATGTCTTTTAACCGGCAGCAACAATATCTCACCGATTCGGGACAAGAAATGTTTTCGGATTATTGAGTACGTATTTCTAAAACTTACTCTTTCATGTTTTGTAATACCATACGTAGAAACTGTAGCATGCAAAGTCCGTTTTCGATCTATCGGTCATTATTAAATAACTAATAACAAAAATCATAAATATTATTTAAAATTAAAACAAATTAAAATACATTTTATATTCCAAAAAAATAAAGCCGAAAAACATTTTTAAATTACCCTATGTATTATAACATGAAAGCCACAAATTTCTTTGTGTGATAATATACAACTTTGAATGTTTGCCTACTTATGTGATTATCGCCGAAGGATTAAATTTTTTGCTGCGTGTACAACGAAGCTTCATAACATCCTGTACTGACACAGTGAACAGGGCTTGGCAAAGCATATGAAAGTCTGCAGTCCTTCGTCAACTTCCTCCCACATTAACGTCTTATTCTGCATACTGTCTTCGTATCATCCTCCCCCTGCTTCTAAGTTATCTTTCTCCCTTCCCAGCATACGTCAAATTATTTTCGTAATCATACTGCGAGAGTGTCACGGGAACATAATTGTCCTCATCCATCTAAGCCTGCACCTCCTCTTCATTAACACTAATCTTCTTCGAATGTGCAACTAAATCCAAGATGTCAGACGCAGAGGCCGAACATATTTTAAAACTGAGATAATCCTCTGTCACTTCACTCGTCATCTACGAACATGATCAAGAATAAAATTTACACCAACGGGCATATAACATTCTTTATATTTGCCCAGGTATGAGCTAAAGAAAATACGTCATCTTTCAATGTGAATTGATTCTGAAATTCAAGGACATAACCTTCACATTACCGATGCGTAAAAAGGAATCGGTAGTTCTCTTTATATTCTGAATAATTTATCGGCTGGATAAGGGTTGCTAGGTTGGAAGGGAGAAACATATCACATATGTTTTCCACATTTAAGGCTTTACATTATTTTTCCATTAATAAGGTTTTCAGTGTTTCACTACTGGACAATGTTACCAACCATTTTGTTGACGTTAAACGACTTGATGATATGCCTGAAGTACAACAGAAACCTAAGACGAGTGTAAAAGACATTTTATTTAAAACTTAATAAGATGAACAGAAGGTACTCTTGATGCTTAAAGACTGCCAGCAGTTATGGTGAGAAACCCATAGATAGAAAGTAGAAATTTAAATGTAAATTTAAATTACTAATAGGCAAAGGTACACAGAGTAATTTACTGCGAAGTTGTCTCTATCTTCACGGGCGTGAATTTAACTGTCGGCAAGTATAATGCAAGGTTGACTACAGGAACTCTTATCTTAGAATAGCAAATCTAGTAACATGACCTTCAAAAGGCCGAACAGACTTAGACTGCTTATTATCACCGGGCTATTGCAGCATGTAATGATGCCAGTTCATGAAGTAAACCCCCAAGGCACATGAAGTAGTGAATTCTGGACGTGGAGACATCTCGGAAGAGAATTCGGAGGATAGAAAAAGAAGAAAGAGGTGCCAAAAAGAATTAAGGTTAAAAATATGAGAAAATCTCAGAACCTGACGAGTGAAGAAAAGACCACTGAAGTTCTAAAATCCAGCAGGCGTGATGATAAAATACAACATATAAGATGCTATATGCAGATGCGATCAGTAAAAAACACAATACAATGATGCTACAATGAAAAACAATACAACAAAGGTCACCACAGATTCTAAAACAGAAAAAAATTCCAAATAGTTCAAACCACAACGATGGTTGAGATCAGATACTGTGAAAGTAAAGACAACTACCGACCGAGGAGCAAGAAAACAGAGTTGTGGTCGCCTCCCAGGTTGGTGTGAGCAGCAAGAGGTCTGATGTGTCTGTCTGAAAAAAGAATCTCATAGTTGAAAACTTGCGAATAATTAACATAGTCACATTGAACGGCTTTTGTGAAAACATTTCATTAGTCCTTTTGATATAATCGGATATTGTTTCGAGCTTTAAGTCCCTGTGTAGAAAGAAGTTCGTTTTTAATGAGATAATCAGAGTCAGTGATGATACGCAAGAATGTACTTTGCACTATTTGCAGCTGATGGAGTTGATTCTTTTTAGTAATATTCCATGCTGGAGCAGCATAGCAAAGAATTGGTCGGATGCACGTGGTGTAAATATGCCTTTTAGTGCGTAAGCTAAGATTGAAAAATTTCCCAATGACAGTTAAAAATCTGCACATAATTCCTATAACTTTGCTCTTGACGCTTTTAATATGGTTAGACCAAGTAAGTCTATCATTTAAAATAATACCTAAGTATTTTGCCGTTCTGACCCGTGGAACTGGTTCTTGGAAAAGTAAGAGTTCTTTGAAACTGGTATGCTTTTTGGTCTTGCTGAGCATAAGAAGTTATGATTTACTTGCGTTGATCTTGATTCTCCAATTTATACACCAATCTTCAACAGAATATAGGTAGTTTTGCATTTTAAAGGCAGAACAGTCCCAAACCCTCACTTAAATACACGCGAACTCATTTGCATTCTGCTGGAAAACGGAAAAACAGGTACAGTTACATGTAAAAGTATGAGAGACACCAACGATGTACCGTGAATCAACTGGTAATGCCTTCCCACACTAACTAACCCCCCCCCCCAAATTTGCAAGCTTTATAAAAGTTTAAAAAGAATGTTTGAGGAACGGAGTAGCTGAAGCTTTCTAAAGAATCAAGAATTTACCTATTATGGTACATTGCGCAATCCCACCGTACACCCGGCACCCAGTATTTATTAAAAATAACGATTTAGGACATAAAGAGATTACAATATAGTTTTAGTACAATTTGAAATTCACATATTAAATTGAACATTTCTTTTGATGTAGCAAAAATAACACGTATATATAATAAGTAACAGATACACATAATAAGATAAATATAATCAGTACTGGAAACACAATGTTATAACGATCTGTAAGAGAAATGCTAAAGAGATGTACACAGCTATATAAGGTTGTTACAGCTTATAAAACAACTCACAAGTGGAATTCTTTTGGACATATTCACGGGATGTAAAATTTCATTAAATTTATGCAGTATGAGGAACTTGAGAAAGGCTTAGGCCGTAGGTAAGTCGTTGCATATATTTTTTTAAATTTTGGATACTGGTGTTTATCTTTAATTAGAGGCTGTTGCCAGCCTTGCCACGAGGAATTTCGTGGGCTTGGGCTGATGTTGCTGTCAGACAAGTCAGCACAAGTCATATGTAGCAACAACAACAATCTTTAATTAGAAATTTTGGAATGCCAGGAGATCAGTTTGAGGGGATTTTATGTCATTATCGTCACTTAAGGTGCAAGAGAAAAACGGAAAGGTGGAAGTTGCAGTAAAGGTTCAAATCGTAAAATAACTGGTAATTCAAATTAAAGGAAACATCCCACATTGCACAATTTTTTTTATCTAGGCCTAAATTTCGGATTTAAATTTAGACTTTTAACGGTTTATTGGGTGGCATTTACGAGGTATTTTACTGTATTTGAAAGTTATTCCTGTTACTATAATAATGTCTTCGGCGGTCGATTCCAGTAATTTGCTAAAATCACCTAGTCCTCTCTGTGAGGTTATGATGACATTCATTAAAATCGTAATTGAGGGGAAGGTTGGTTTGACCTTGAAGTTTCTGTTTTAAAGCATAAAGAAAATAATTATTAGCTGCATTTGTCGCAGGTGTCACAAACATTCATATATCAATTGTTCAAAATAAACAAACAGATTTTCGCCCATATTTAATTGATCTTTAAACATCCTTTTGTTTCCGCTCCCAGATTAATATTTGGGGCTCAAGAGCCGTGCACAGAGATAGCATGTGAGGATCATAATTGATGAGGAGAGCAAGTGTCATGCTAGTACCTGATACTTTGATACTTTCATGCCAATACTTGAAAGTATTATGAAGCAAGTTCTTAGATTCGAGAATCCCAATTGGGCGTATGGGCTTGTTTGCAGCAGTCCGGGATGCATTTCACATTATAGGCCTCGGTTTAATAAACTCTTAATGTGTAAAGAATAGTTGTATGAGGACAAACTTATCACTCTGTTACTTGCATGACTTAAAAGAATCCAGTGAACCTCCGAAAGTGCCGAATGTAGGGCACCGAATCTCAACACTGTAGTAAATCAGAGCATAACGTTTGCCTCTCCACCCTAATAATGATCTTCAGTATTATTCATATAATAAATATTCGATTGACAGATATTTTTTAATTTGTGTAAGTTGGATACGATGTATTTAAAATATTGTAAGCCTGAAAGGAAAACACTACTAAGAATATCAAAAGGAAAAGGAAATACAAATTATGAATATATAAATATGGCTTAGGTATCAATAAATAGTTACAACAATTATTTGTAGCATATTTGTTAATACCTAAATCTTCTTTCCGAGAGGAATCATCTGCTTATCCGTATCTGTATCAGTATCGCCTCAAAATATCGTAGAATATAAGCATATTACTATCGTTACATCTCGAAATACAGAAAGTTTTTATAACAAAATTAGGAATATTTTATCATTAGCAAATTATAAAATTAGTTATTATCTACATATATTTTCCTCAATTTTATTAACTCAACAGTGGCTGTTAGTCTCAACATGGGATTTTGCGTCGGTGCACTATAAACAGCTTATAACTTTTCAAATTATTGCCATCAAATATTGTTGCCCTGTATTATTTTTAAAGAAATTAAATAATGAAGAATCTGCATGTATGTGCGTGAGTTCCTCGTACTATGAAAAAACGACGGTACATAGAACCATCAAATTTTGAATAGCGTAGCCCACCACCCAAACATATGCAGTTGGGAGCTCGAATTTTGAATTTCGAATTTACTTTATCATTTTTTACTTCATATTTTGTAAAACTTTAATAAATTTTTGATTAACAAATTCAACTATTTGTAAGCTAGCATTGGGAACACTGTTCGAGATAAAACATTTTTATCTGTATCTAGCGCGAGAGACTATTGCTATTCAAAGAAATGTCTTTCAATTTTAATTAATAAATTTGGCTGTATGAATGATATGTGTTGTTGCAGCCTGAAATAAAATCCTTTTTGTCTTCCGCGGGTCAGCATGTTGTCATTCAGTAAAGCCTAAGATTCTTTCAAATGTAATCTGGAAGGTTACTGAGTAATAAACTAAGTGACATAAAAACAAATAAATACAGTTCTTAAGAATACTTTTTTTTTCTAAGGGGCAACAAACTTTAATGAACCCTTTTACCTTTCAGACATTTTTTTCCTTTTTATTATTATAACGTTTAATTTTATCTATTTAATTTAAAAAAAAACATTTTTATGCTATTCATTTTATCTATGAATTTTTCAAACTGCAATAAACTCTGAGTTAACTAGGGAATACTAAAATGTGCAGTCAAATCTTGGTAGCTTCTCGAAAAGGACTCCACCTGCAGCATCATTAACGAGTATTCATGCCCCAACACTTCCAACCAACTATCTCTGTCTTCATCAAAAGACAGTGAAAATTAATGCTCCAACATGCCGATCATTCCGCTATTAAAGTTCAATCGTTTCAGATTTTTTGAAGCCGATAATGTTATGCGACTATAGTTCGACCTCCTCATCCGCGACTATGAGCGCAAACATACACAGTCCAGTTACATTAATGTGACCATCTGTCAAAAGCCAGAATAACCACCTTTCGCAGAGCGGATTGCTGCGAGACGTGCAGGAAGAGAGTCACATAGGTCCCTGAAGGTGTTCTCTGGGATGTTGAGCCATGCCGACTCTAATGCCGTGGCCAGCTGCGCTAGATTACGCGGTTGAGGATCCATGGCGCGAACAACTCGATCGAGATGGTCCCACAGATGCTCGATTGGGTTTAAGTCAGGTGAGTTTGCTGGCCAGGGGAGGACGGTAAACTCATCCTGGTGCTCTTCGAACCACGCATGTACACTGGCAGCTGTATGGCACCTCGCATTGTCCTGCTGGAAGATGCCATCATCCTGAGGAAAAACAATGCGCATGTAGGGGTGAACATGGTCCGCAAGGACAGATGCGTACTTGTATTGATCCATTGTGCCTTCCACAATGATCAGTGAACCTAGAGAATGCCAGGAAAACATTCCCCAGACCATAATGCTCCCGCCTCCAGCTTGGACCGTTCCGGCAATGGTTGCAGGGTGGTTCCTTTCAGAGGTTTCACGCCTTATACGCCAACGTCCATCTGTCCGATGGAGCATAAAACGCGATTCATCCGAAAACGCAACCTGTCGCCACTCAGTGGACGTCCAGCTGCTGTACTGGCGTGCAAATTCTAGCCTTCGCCGTCGATGAACAGCAGTCAGCATAGGTGCACGAACCAGGCGTCTGCTTCGGAGGCCCAGACGCAGCAATGTTCGCTGAATAGTACTTTGGGAGACACTTTTGGTAGCCCCTTGGTTCATTTTGGTGGTCAGTTGCTCAACGGTAGCCCGTCTATCTGCCCGAACGCATCTCCGCAACCGTCGTTGGCCTCTGTCATCTATGGCCCGTGGTGCACCACATTTGCCACGTCGCTGATTTTGGACAGTCCCATTTTGCCATGCACGGTACACTTTTACCACGGCGGCACGCGAACAGTTCACAAACTCAGCCGTTTCGGAAATGCTTCCACCCTTGGCCCGAAAGCCAATGATCATGCCCTTTTGGAAGTCGGATAAATCGCTTCGTTTCTGCATTACGCCAACGATTGAAATGTTTTCCGAAGCCCTCACACACCCTTTATATACGCTCAACTGCACTGTGCTGCCACCTGCCTTCTGTGATTGGTTATTTAACTCTGACATGGAAAGTACGTGGTGGTCACATTAATGTGACTGGACTGTGTACATGCGCCATTCGGACCGAATCATTCTCAAAATAGTGTGGAAGGATGAGGACTTTTTTTCCATCCAGCATATCTCTTTCCGGAGATGAGAAGACTTTCACGTGACCTTTCACGTGGCAGCAAGTAATAACGCTTTTTTTGGACGAGTCTATGTGTTTTGGCAAAATGCCAGCCAGGGTTGCGTTTGAGATGATTGATCTATAACATCTCTAGTGGATCTGGAAAAAAAATTCTGTAAGTAACAGAATCACAAGTGTCTAAAATACTTCAGATATAGATTAATGGTAAAGTCACAAGAAAGAGAATTTAGCCATGTTTCGAATAAATACGAACAACCATCATAACAGAATTAAATACACAAATGAAAATTGAAACGGATTAACATAGCTCCATTTTTAAACTCCTTAGCGTTTAATGGGTTATACAGTCTGTCTATCATAAGAAAATCTCTCGCCAGTTAGTCTGTACTGTCTGTTGCCGTAGAAACGAGCCTTGACCGGTTTTCCTCAGGGGATGTCTTGAAGATTTACTTTTCAGTTTGTCATCCTGGCGCATTTAAAGATGAATTGGCGACCCTTGGTTCGCCCCTCTTTGAAATACTAGCCCTGTTGCTATAGCGACCGTCAACCGCTAGACACTGTGGCGGGAGCTGTTCTTCTCGTAGACAGACAGTATATGTCCCACAGCAAAATAAAAAAATTCCAGAGGGAAGCACGTCTGTTACAAACACGCCAGTCTATGTCCCACCCGAGTACTAGACTTTGACTAAAGGTTTCCCGCCAGTTTAGACATGCTCTCTTAGTTAGTCTACATCCAGCGACAAAGCGAACGTGACCTGCGAGTCTATTTTTTTTTACTGTAACTCAGTGGCTAAAAGTGCGTGTTACTAATATACTTTTATTCTCCTTGTAAGATCTCGCAGGCCCAACTTGTCGGAAACTGGGGTAGTGATTGTGGCTATGTGTGAAATTTACACAGAAACGTAAGAAGGGGTTAGAACCCTTTTTATTTTTATCTTTAAAATGACAGATGCGTCTACTTGAAGCTCACAAACTGCGCCAATCCGGCGGTAAACTAAAACAAAACTTAAAACTGAAAGTAATGATTAGATGAACAAATATCAAGACACTACCGGAGGAGGCTCTGAGATCCTAAACTAACCGCGTTATTAATTACCGCTGAGATTCAGCAAGATTTCTGATTAAACAGTTGAAAATTAGCACTTTTGCAAAGTTAGGCACACTGGCCGACACGCGCCGATTTAAATTCTACCGAGGAATCTCACTAGCGTAACTTCAACGCAAGACTCTCAAACTCTGGTTTCGTCTACTATTTAATTCAACTAGCTTCCGCTAAATTTGAATAAACTGCGCGTGCTACTACAATTTACATACTCTGGCACGGGCATTTCTATGGGAAAATGAAGGCTAAACAGGAAAGGTAAATTAATTTAAAATAAATGTAAGTTAAAATAAATATAAACCCTACATCCTTTTTGCTGAAAATTTTAACATGAGACATATACGTCCCTCCGGAAATTCTCATTGGGGATAAATGCGTCCTAGTTGGTTTTTGTAGTTTGTGTGCCTAAAAACATGCATATATATACTTTTTTTCAGAAAGAGGAAGCTAGACGACAGAGAATTACAACAGCTTGTCGATCGTGTTGAGGATGAATCTGAAAACGATCTGATCCATTCTGATCCATTTCAAGATAGTGATTCCGAATATGCGCCTTCCACCCCAAAGATGACTTCAGAATCTGACCATATTACTTACATTGTTTACCATGTTACTTACAAGGAAGTTACTTTGCATCCAAAGTAATTTTCTTCAGGAGAATCCGGAAAACTCAAGCAGTGATCAACAAAATACCGAACCAGAAGCTGATGGACCTAACCATCATGATGGGCGAGACCTAAGGGAACCTAAAGGAACATTTATGTCCCATGCGAATTTTTTAAAAATGTAAAATCTAAAAAAAATAAAAAAAATTCTTGCATATTTGTGTATTGTGTGTTATTATTTAATTATAAAAAAGTAGAAATTTTTATAAATAAAAAAGTCGACATGAAAGGGTTAAAAAATAAGTTCATTTATTGTTGAACAATGAGAAAATTGCTATCACAAACTAGTAGCATAAAGCAAAACTGTCTATAGAAAATAAAGAAAAATAAAGAAAAATGCCTGAGCAATAACAGCAACAATAACAGCTGATCATGTGTTTGGAACTTCTTTTTACACGCAACAGTGCGTAATTTAATCACACGTAATCTGGAATGTAGAAACATCATTAAATCATTAGTTAAAAGCAAATTTCTCGCTTTTAAAAATTAATCAAACATACAGGCCATTAATCTTTTGTTTCACACTAACATCGAAATATAAGAGCAATATAAACAAAAACAGACAGCATGTTTACAGTACAATAAGTGAGGAAGAAATATAGATACCGACAGGAAGAAAGAGAAAATTTCCTTCTTGCCCTTTTTTTAAACCACCTTAACTGTGACCTTTGTAGAGTCATCAGCTTTTTTTGAAGCAGGATACGTGAATAATGTGCAGTGCCCTCTCCGGAACTCGAAATTGGACCTCTCGAATACGCGCCGAGGATGCTACCGTTACACAACGAATGCATGATGTAAGGAGAGAGAAAATACCTTATATACTCCTTTATGGAAGGAGACCCGGGGTTCTGTCCCAGTAAACTGACTAGACCAATGTTTAGACAGCTTCTGGGGTAAATAATCTGTCTTCACAGGAATAGAACCATCGTTTATTCGGTGGTAGATTCAGGCTTGGCAGGGACCGTACTGGTACTGTCCTGTCTGGCTCTTGGTTGTGGGGACGTTACATTGTCAGATATTGCAGGTTGTCCGAGTGGGAAGGGCTCCCCTTGGTCAACACTTGGGGACGGACGATATCTGATTTTGTACATGCGTTGACTTGTGATTTATAATCGTTGATTTAATATAACCCAGAAATTGAGATATTTGAAGTTCCCCTGGTTGACCAAGGGGAGTGTCAGCCTCTCGGATGGCCTCTGGAGGTTGGAACGTTTTTAACCACTTGTGTAAGGCGACCACGTGCTAGCCAGGTCTGGGAGCCCCTTCTCCCAGTCCAGCTTATATACTTCCTCTTTCAAAGGGCGAGTGGGGATTAGGGGGATCCAGTTGCAAAATCCTGGTAGTGACGAATTAATGTCTACAACCATTTAGTTCGGGCGCCACTGCAGAAACATTAGGGTTTTTCTTAAGCAGGATACGTGAAAAGTGTAGTGCTCTCGCCGGGACTCGAACCTGGATCTCCCGAATGTTCACCGAGTGTGCTACCATTACACCAAGAAGGCATGCCGGAAGGAGGCAGGAAATACCTTATGACTTTAAGTTAACTATGGACATCATCCCCGGTATTACCTGGGTTAATCACGGGTTGACTGTATAATAAATCTCCCTGCCCCGAAAAAAAGGTGTCAAGGTATAAGCGGATCCGTTGAATTCCCATAAGCTTTGATCAAAGTATTCTTAGTTTGCTTGGTTTAGTTTATTAGGTTGTTATAATTTTTTAACCTTAGCTAAACACCAGGGCTATCTGCCTGAGAGCAGGA
>KK117828.1:77406-113609 GCA_000611955.2 Stegodyphus mimosarum
GCCTTCATGGAGAACTTTCTAAGGGAAACTGGCTTGTTAGACATGGGGAAAACCATGAAAACGCCCACGTAACTAGCTCGTTCGCCGGTTTTTCGAACTCTTACTTTCTATTCCATACGTAAACTACAGGTCCAAAATGATTATTAATAATGTCAAAAGGATATCACATTGCAATACATACAGCCTTTTTCACGCACGCATCTACCCATAGTATGAAGTACTTTTCAAGCCACACCATATATAATACGTTGATTTTTCTTTCATTCAGATTAGCAAATTAAATAGAACACATAGCAGATCGAAGAAGTCATTTTGTTTCTAATTAAATACGTTGTAACAATTATTGGTACTCTTCTGCTATCAGGTGCGGATTCAAAAATGTATGTGAGCATTTTATTAGCCCAAAGGGCATCAACTCAGAAAGGCTATTAATTTCATTTTGGCATTTTGTGTTGAAAACTTTAAATGTCCGTTTCACTTTTCAAATTGTTGCCACCAAATATTATGGTCCTGTGTTATATTTAAAAAAATTAAATAATGAAGAATCTGCATAAATGTATGTATGTTTCTCGCACTGTGATAAAACAACGGTACCTCGAGCCTTCAAATTTTCAATAACATAATCTCCACCCGAATATGGGCATCTGGAAGTCCAAATTTGGAATTTGTTTTATTATCGATTTCATATTTTGTAACACTTTAACGAATTTTTGATGAACAAACTCAACGATTTCAAAGCGAGCAATGGCAACACTATACGGAAAAAAATTATCTCCCGCGCGCGAGACTGTGTATCGGAAATCCTAAAGGTATGCTCACTTTAAAATTATTTTGCGATATTGCTGTTGAACTGAATTTTATGGTTTAACTGCGAAGAACATGATATTTAATAAATAAAGGTAACACATAATAGAACTTTAAAAAACACCCCTTTGCGCGTAATGTAAAATATAAAGGCTTTTAGATTATATTTATTTTTTATTAAACTTTATAAACATGTATATATAGACGTATGTGTTCATGAAGGCATGTATATAAGGCATGTATACACATATATAAGTACACGTACTTATATAAGTGTATATGTGTGACATGCAAACATTTCTGAGCCCAGTCCCGATAACAGAAGAGTACTCAAATTATCTATATTCGTTATTCAGATTACAACAGAAAGCTCGGATGTGATCAACTTAATATTATTTATTCCCGATAATCTTGATAACCTTAACAGGACTTAGCATAGCGAATTTCAGAAATACTAAAATTCGCTGCTATCGCTCTTCATAAATGTCCAAATTTTAAACTTTTCTTGGTATTTCGAATTACGTAAAAATGAACATAAATATCTATGATTGAAAGCCAAAAATGAATTTTATGATTAACAGCTAAAAAAAATTCAATATTAAAATACCAATTTTATATAATTTTTTTTCTAAATTTCATTCTCTTGCTCGTCCTTTTTGGCTAGTTTTACTTAACACGTGCGGATTGTCTATCGAATTGACATTTGCAAACGTTGCCCAGGTGTTCTAACATCATCAATCACTCAGATATTTGTATGTTTGGCGAGTATTTTGGCGATACCTTCGGATGACCGGCAACCCTTTCTTGCGCCTGGTACGGGATTCTCGTGACATTCATGCCGAGGGGAAAGGGTTGGAAGCGCGGGAAATAAAAAAGTAGTAGTGTAGAACCGATAAATTCTCCCTACATGCTAGGAATCCGCCGCAAACCGAATGGAGAAATCGCGTATGGATTGATCAAAAATTTAAGTTGGTTCGGAGTGGATTAGGCGAGGCGATTTTACTTTTCTTTTCCTTCTAACATCTACGCAGTTCGGCATAGATGACGCAGTTGTCTATTCCTAGTTTGAGCCATGCGCAGATTCAAACATTATACCAGTCATTTTAGGGCGATGTGGAACCACCGGAAGATGCGAAAGTGATAACAAGAACTGCAGAAAAGAATTGCCAGTTCTACGGTGAGTGCCTCAGGTGGTTTTATTCAAAATTAAAATTTAATTAAAATAGAATTTTAATATATTTTTCTGTTTTTTCGCTTTAAGAAGGAAAAAATAGTAGGAAATTTTCTGCTGTCAAACGTAATTATCTGCAAATAAGACCATAAGGCGGATGTTGTTTTGATGTGACGCAATATCCTTTTAATTAGTATTTGGTGGTTAAAAGAAAAGTTGATTGGCTATTTGCGTAATATATATGAACATAGATGTAAAAAATTATTGTTAGTTCAGAGTTTGTGGGATTAAACTGTGAAATCCTAATTTTGTTTATGTTAAAGTGTGCGGCTATCTATTGATAGATAACTGCCGATAAGATTTCAAGAATTTTTCTTTCTTTCTTTCATTGACTGAAACATCGAAAGAATTCTTTCGATGAGTTTTAAAAAATATACCTGCGAATTCAGTTTTTCTAAATGTTTAAATGATTTGTATTTCTGCAATATAGTTTGTTGTGGAGAAAAAATGTAAATTCATAATATTAACTAAATTCTGTTAGCTGTAACCAACTTTATTTTGAAATCTTAGCGTAATTATTTGAAATATGATGATGGAAAGTATTTTGCAGGTCAATTATTATCATATTTTTTCTGTTTTTAATCTCTTATTTAATTTGTTTGAGTGTGATTATTTGAATTGTAAATGTTGTTGTAAATTAATGATAATATCAAGGCACCCAGGTGTCTTAAATACCGTTTTACTGGGCTGGAAATAAGTGTATTTTGATCCGATAATCTATCATGAATGCCAGATTATTTTGAATCGTGAGTGAATGTCGTATTCCGAGTTGAATTCTTTATAACTTTAATCTGTATCGATCTGAAAAATTTGTTCAGGTTCTTTCTATATGAAATACTATGTTATATAAAGGAAATTACTTAAACATTTAAGAAGTGTCATTTAATATGAAAGATGAAATAGCTAGTTATTTATCATTAACCTATAAGAACAAAAAGGTGAGTTATTTTAAAACTGTAAATCTACGCATTTACCAGTAGGAATTACTCAAGATTTACGCATCGGTTATTGATGGCAGTTTTATAAGTACTGATGGAGAAAATAGACTTTTTGTTGGGTGGAGTAGTCTTCAATTATATTTGTATATAGAAATACGATGTAGTTGTTTATATGTTTTGTTACCGCACTTTTTTAAATGTAATTTTATTAATTCAAAGGGATTTGTTCCTGGAGGACTATTGTTTTCGTTTTGCGTCGGTTCACTCTGAATTCCCGTTTCACTTTTTCAAATTATTGCCACTAAATGTTATCGCCCTGAATTATATTTAACGAAATTAAATAACGAAGAATATGCATAAATGTATATATGTTTCTCGCATTGTGATATAACGATGGTATCTAGAGCCATCCAATATTGAATGACGTAATCCTACTGCGAATATGGACATCTGGAAGCCCAAATTTGAAATTTGTTTTATTATCGATTTCATATTTTGTAAAACTTTTTGTAAACGAATTTTTGATTAACAAACTCAAAGATTTCAAAGCGACAATGGCAACGTTGTATAGAAAAAACATTTGTATCTCCAGCGCGTGAGTCTGTGCATAAAAATATGCTCAATTTAAAATTATTTTGCGATATTTTCTCTTGAACTGAATTTTATAGTTTTAAGTGCGAAGAACATAATATTAATAAATAAAGGTAACACACAAAATGTTAAAAAAACGGGTCTTTGGACGTAATTTAAAATCTGAACCCTTTCAGATTTTTATTTATTTATTTGTTTGCTAAAAAATCCTCTTTGCGCTTAGGATTAATTACGGGTATTGTATCTGTCAACAAAAATATTTTTTTGTTTTTAGGGTGTGGTGAATTGGGAATGTCAAATTTAAAAAAAAGCAAATGTATTAAATAAAAATATATTGTATGTGAAGGATACAATATTACAAATATACAAATTATAATATACACATATACAAGCAAATGTATTAAATAAAAATTTATTATATTAAATAAAGTTTATTGTTTTATTTATTGTATGCATCATATTGCGCAGTTTAGTTGCCAGTGCAATTTATGTTCATATTACTTGATCACAGCCTTAGGTTAATGTGAGAAGAGAAATTTTCTGTAGTCAGAGGTTCGCTATGTATTTTGTTTAAAATGCATTATTAGGAACCGTAACTAGGTGACATGTTATTCATACATTGTACACGTTGTTTAGAGAATTTAATGGAACTTTTCTCTCAACTTCTTTAAACAGGACAGTTATCGTTGTTTTTTATTCTAAGATTAATATAATATTTGATTGTTATTAATTGTGTATAAAAAGATACAGATGAGCATAATAAATATATTATTAGAAATTAGTAATTAAGTAATTTCAATGAATTTGTGTAATAATTTGAAACTTTAAATGATGTATTCATATCTGTGAGTATTTTTAAGCTTTGGCGCTGGCCTAGAAATGAACATAAAAACCATAATCACCTTGTAGCTGGTATATTCTGTGATTCTAAAGTATTCTCCAAAAGCGGAATTGAACTTTTCTTTTTGTTTTTTTTCTTCTTTTAAAGACAAAAAATTCTTTTAAAGTTATACATATATAAAGAGAGATTTATGATAAGAAAATAAAGGAAAGAAAGACGGCGGAATTTCTCAGAATTTGAAAATGCGATTTGTATGCCGCGAAAGATCTGGTCCGATTCTTCAAGGACAGTTTTATCAGATAACTTGTTATAAAAAGCTGGGACGATAATGCCTGCATTTATCATAGTAAAATCATTAAGAGTATGTTTTTTATACTGTTTTAGATTCGAAGGAGGTTTAGCGTAGAGACTGTGAATTCCATTTTACAACTACATCGTGGTAGTTATAAGCCGGCGAAAATATCTGCCATATTCATTGTTTTATTTTTTTCGTCCGAGCGGTGGTATACGTGATGTGTTTGACGTTATTATTGATGTCCATCTCTTGCGTCATCACTTACGTCACAAGAATTTCTGAAACGGGAGATGAAAGACTCGGCATTGCGCTTATTGTTATATTTATCTTGAGTTTTTGCACATGGCAAGGCTTACGTAATCAAAAAGAATAATGCCGACTTTTTTTTAGCAAAAACAATTATTATTACCAAGATTTTAAAAACAGCTGTGGGCAATTTATTTTGAAGGCCACACAGCGCGTGAAAAAAATCTGAAATTCTAAATGTTTTAATGCTAATTTTCATTTAAAATTTATTAAAAAATAACAGATTTTTGCTTGCAAAAATTTCTGTTAAACTCAATGACATTTTCTTCTGAAAAAACTAGTAATATTAGTAAACTAGTAATAACTAGTAAATGTAACAATAAATATTTCTGGGGAATCGAATAGGTGTGACTTCAATATACTAACCATGTAGAGTTTGAGAAACTGGAATTGACTGTATGCCTTTTCTCCGAAAGAACGCTGGAGTTATTACATCAGAGTTGTTACATTAAATTTAATGCTATAATAACATTAGGCGCAGTTACTACGTAACATAACACAAACTTTTTATACTCATTGTAATACCGAATTACGTAAATACTTTGGAGATCACTGCATTGGAACTTTTGTATTTTTATGTAAGTAGATAAACGTATGGGAATTGATTTTGCTAATATAGTGGAATGTCTGGTTCTTGTTATGTGAGGATATTTGCTACAAGTAAGACTGTACTGAGCTCAGATTTTTCCGTCCTTCTGAAAATACTAATTATATCTGGATATTTATTCACAATTATGAAAAACTCTGCGTAGATTATCTATAAAGCATTTTCAGTTGGCGAGTTCAGTCAGAATTTTCAAGTCGTATAACCAGGCTCTGATGATTGTGAGTTCACAGAATTCTTTTTATTATGATGTCGCTCTATGCATCTTCGAAATGCGCTCAACTTGTTCTCGCCGGTTTTTGAGTAAAGTGTAGCTGCGCTGAAGGAAAGAAAGCGAGGTTATTGCGTGATTACCATAAAGAAAAGAGGTAATAAAGGATTCTTGTGTCAAATTTATTTTTTTGTCGCTGGTCAAAATTCACCATTTCTGTTTCTCGATGATTTCATTAAAAAGTGTAGAAAGGAAGAACTTCTAGAAAGTCATAATTACTTCATATATGAGAATATTCTTTCTCTTCGAGTTTAATACAATTTATGTACAGTGTCTCACAAAAATTATCAGACACTGCAATTTTTATATATTTTTAAGTAATAGGGGGAAAAGCTTTGAAATAAAATAAAAGAATATTTTTTTTTGAATACACATTTTCTTAGCTCCTTTTTTAGTCCAAAGGGGCTTTGTCCCTGAAGGACTATTGTTTTCGTTTTGCGATTTTGCGTCGGAAACATTAAAAGTCTGTATCACTTTTCAAACTGTTGCCACAAAATATTGCAGCCCTGTATTATATTTAAAGAAATTAAATAATGAAGAATGTGCATAAATGAACATATGTTTCTCGCATTGTGATAAAACAACGGTACCTAAAGCCATCGAATTTTGAATGCCGTCATCCTGCTGCGAATATAGGCATCTGGAAGCCCAAATTTGAAATTTGGAATTTGTTTTATGAACGATTTCATATTTTGTAAAACTTGAACGAATTTTTGACGAACAAACTCGAGGATTTCAAAGCGGGCAATGGCAACGTTGTACAGAAAAAAGCATTTTTATCTGCAGAGCGTGAGACTGTGTGTAGGAAATTCTAAAGATACGCTCAGTTTAAAATTATTTTGCGATATTGTTCTTT
The DNA here is from genome assembly GCA_000611955.2 of Stegodyphus mimosarum. NCBI lineage: Eukaryota > Metazoa > Arthropoda > Arachnida > Araneae > Eresidae > Stegodyphus > Stegodyphus mimosarum. Next base: position 84,144 of record KK117828.1, read on the forward strand.
AACTGAATTTTATGGTTTAAATGCGAAGAACATGATATTCAATAAATAAAAGTAACATACAAAATGTTTAAAAAACGTCCCTTTAGACGTAATTTAAAATCTGAAACCTTTCAGATTTTTTATCCTTTTTTATTGTACAAAATAAATTTGAAAAAAAAAATAAGTAGTAAATTTAAAAAATAACCTTTTAGGCTGAAAAAAAAAAAGATGTCACAAAATTAATCGGAAATGTTCAGAATTTTTAATTAAAATCATCTTCAATAACTTAAAAAACGAACTTTTGTGGAATAAGTTTAGATAAAGAAGCTGGGCAACAATCTAAAAATCGTTTGCTTTTATAATTCGAATTTTCTTTTGAGAGAATATTTGTTATTTTAATGTTTTCTTATTATGGCACACTCACGAAAGGAAACATCTTTAGAAGCCCGCAGATTAATTATTGATTTGCATCAAAAGAAAGAGAAATATATTAGAAAAATTGCCGATTTACTTAATTTAAGTAATTCTACAGTTTTATTAAGCGTTATAAGAAACAAAATTTCATTCAGAACTTGGAAGACCATCTAAATTGTCTGATGCAATGAAACATTTTATTCTAAGATATATTAAAAATAATCTGAGACTGAGTGCTCATAAACTTGTTGCAGAACTACGTGAATTAATTGAACATTTGTAAATCCAGAAATTAGAAGAGTAATGCGATCCTCAGGATATCATGGGAGAGTAGCAAGAAAACAAATTTATGCCTTGTAAGAACAATCGAAAACTTCGACTATCGCAAAATCGATAGTCAAAAGACACCCGACTACTGGAAAAATGTGTTGATAAAAGAAAATTTAGATGAGTGCTGTTGTGGAGAAAACCCAAAGATGAATTTCGGAAGCAAAACTTAATATCAAGCGTTAAACAAGGCTGAGGAGGAGTTATGGTATGGAGATCTTTGACATATTCCGGAATTGGTAATATAGAGTGTAAACTTGGTATCATGGATCAGTATAAAAGTACTTTGACATCTTAAAGCGAAATTTGCCATCGTCAACACAAAAACCTAAGATACTAAAGAGTTTTAAATTTTACCAGGACAACGATCCAAAGCAGTTTACAATATTAGTACACAATATTAGACTCTGTGTGGTATATAAGTGTCTAGAAGTAATTAAGGCATCATCCCAATTCCCCAATCTTAATCTTGTTGAACATATTGGGCAGGAGCTGGAATTAAACATTCGAAAACAGAGCATATCCTTGTGGCAACAGCTGAAAGCAGTGATTCAAGAGAAGTTGCATAAAATAAGTCCAGAAAAAAAAATTAAAAAAAAGCTAAGCCCTGAAAGATTATATGAAGTGATCCAGTGTAAAGGTAATCCCACAAAATATTAAGGAGAAAAAACAATGAAACTTTTTGTCCTGTTAATAAAAATGCCCGATTATTTTTGTGAGAATATTTCTCCTCTTTAAATAAACAATATTGATTTTCGAATTTAATTTTCATCTTTTCGAAAATATAATCTTACGTGCGTAAGGAATCGTAATGGATTGAATGTATGATTCGTTAAAAAGTTAATAAAATTTATTCTTTTTACAAGAAAAAAACAAAAGGCTAAAATATTTCCTAAAAACTAATTCTATTTCAGAGCGAATTCGCTACAATCAATAACAGCATTAAGTAAACAACAGTTCGCTTAAAACAGATGAGCTGAGAATGGCGAGGAGAGTGGTTCGAAAACCAGGGTGCATGGGTCAAAGGACCCTACCCCTCATCGAATGCATAAGTATGATTCTAATAAATTGGCAAGTACAAAATAACTTAAAAATAAGTAATAATAGATTTTTTTTAAAATATATAATTATATATATGAAAGGTACTAATTAAAGTAAGTAAAAACAAAAGGAAGGCGGGGCTATTATCAATAACTTGCCCTATGAAAAGTAAAATTTAAAAGTAAATAAAGCCATTCAAAATCCCACGAAAAAACCGAAAATGCCTGTTTAGAAAGAGAAGGCCGCTGAGCTGGTGACACACTAATTATATGCGTAAAGAAAAAAAAATCATGATGTTAGGTAACATGCGAATACAGAGGTGCACTCAATCCGATTAAATGTATAAAAATATAGAACAGGAGAGGAATACAATGCAAATAACACTTGATAAATACAAAATACAATAATGCAACAGAATTGTCGTACAAGTCATTACAACAGAGTAATAGGCATTAGTCAAGATTAACATTTAAGATAGCCCGAGGGCGTCTAACATTGACAATATCATTGACATCATAGTCATAAATGGTCATGGTGGGATTGTTAAGATCCCCCAGACCTTCAAAAAACTTACGTGCCAGACGGCAACAATAACTTTTAATATATTCAATTTTAAGTTCGTCATGCAAGCGCTGATTTCTAATGTACCATGGGGCACATACTATTTGGCGTAGAACACTGTTCTGCGCTGTTTGTAGTTTTTTGCGAATAGACTTACAAGAGTACGCCCACACAGGGCAAGCATAACAAATAATAGAACGCAACAAGGATTTATAAATAAGTAACTTATTATCTATAGATAGAACGGAGTTTCGAGAAATTAAGGGGTAAAGTATTTTTTGACGTACTCGAAACTTTTTAAGACTACTTGTAATGTGTGGGTTCCATGATAACCTTTTGTTGAGGATCACCCCAAGATAAGGGACTTGCTTGGCCCAGGGGATGGTCTCTCCATATAACTGTAAATTTTTAGGAGTTTTCACTTTTTTGGTGAACAGGATGGCTGCCGTTTTATCAACGTTTATCTTGATTTTCCACTTCACTAGCCAAGTCTCTAGTAATTGTAAGTGGTTTTGTAATCGTTGAATTGCTGAACCAATAAATGCACTTTGTGTGAGGATCGCAGTGTCATCAGCATACATTGCGAGTGTCGTGTCAGGTGTGGTGGGGATGTCGTTCACGTATATGTTGAATAATGTGGGGCCCAAAAGAGACCCCTGGGGGACTCCAGCCTTTATGGGTCTGGCTGTTGAATGTGTGCCTAATACGTGAACGACAAAGTGTCTACCGGTCAGGTAGGATTTAATTATGTTAATGATGTAGCCTGGGAGACCCAGACAGTGTAATTTGTATATAAGGGCATCCAGCCATACACGGTCGAAGGCCTTAGCGACGTCTAGAAAGACTCCTCCTGTGACTCTTTTCCGTTGAAATCCACCAGTGATCATTTCAACAACCCGATAAAGCTGATGAGTTGTAGAATGCTTACTACGGAAGCCGAATTGGTAGGGAATAATTGAGTTGTTCTGCTCCAGATGCTCATTGACTTTTTTAAGAATAACTGCTTCCACCACTTTGCTTAGCGTAGACAGTAGACTTATTGGTCGATATGATGCTGGTTCTGTCGCAGGCTTATTGGGTTTAAGAAGTGGAACCACTTTGGCAAGCTTCCAGGTCTTCGGGAAATGTTGCATCTTCAGAATAATATTGATGATCTTCGTTAGGTAGCATATGGTTTTAGGAGGAAAATGTTTAATCATGCAATTGGTTATTCCATCATATCCAGGGCTCTTGTTTTTCTTCAATCTCTTGATATATCCAGAGACCTCCGACGGCATGACTGTGATGATGTTGTCTGTGTAGGGACTTGTTGTGTAGTTGTTGTGAAAACTAGAAATGAAGTGATCCGTGTTTGTGTCACCAATGTTGTTAGTGCAAAACTGAGATTCCAGATGCGTAGCTAAAAGTTCTGCTTTCTCAGTTTCAGTGTAGTGGATTCTTTGCGGGCCTTTAAGGGGCGGAATGAATGTGTGGCATTTTGTATACCTTTTCACCGCTTTCCACAGAGAATTATCCTCCACAGAAAGGGATTCAAGGTATCTGGTCCAGCTGTGTTGTGCATGTACATTAGTAAGAGACTTGACAGCTTCACATAGGCGATTTAACTTCCTTTTATCATCAGGATGGCGTGTACGTTGAAACTGTCGTCTGGCAGCGTTTCTTTCTCGCACCAGCAGTCTGATTTCCCTTGGACGATATTGCTTGTTGGCCTTGATTTCAGTCCTAGATTGTTCAAATGCTTTTTGTATCTGATTAGTGAATTCACTAACTAAACTGTCAATGTCATCCCTCTCTTGTACCGTTGGAATCGTGTATTGAATGTTGTTTAGAGCTTTGGCAAATTCATGCCAGTTAGTACGAAAGGCTCTTTTGTATGTTGAGGTATAACTGCTGATATCAAGTATGATTTTAACCGGGTTATGATCTGAGGATAGCTCATCCAAAACCGAAATATCCAGCGGAGCGCTGGTATTTCGGAGAAGGAAGAAATCCAAGATCCCCGTTGAACCAACAGTATACCGTGTTGGGGTTTTTGGAGCTGCTATGCTAAAGCCGACTTTGCCGACTAAATTATAAATTAATTTGCCTAAAGAGTTAGTTGTATAGCAGTTCCATGCGCGGTGTCGTGCGTTCAAATCTCCACCCAAAATAACATGTGTTCCAAGTGTTAGTAGCACTTTGAGGTCTGCTTCTACAGCAGCCACAGGTTTCGTTGGTGGAATATAGGTGGAGACGAATGTGTATGTTGTGCCTGTGTTTGTTGTGATGGAAATAGCTGTGGCCTCTATGGCTAAAAGCTGTGGTAATGTTATATGATAATGAGGGATGCAGCGTTTAATTAGAAGTGCAGTTCCACCACCTCTTGCACGTGACGAGTTCACATCTCTGCTGGTGCGATATGTACAGTAGTTAGCAACATAGATTGGAGATGTAGGGCCAAGCTTGTGTTCTTGTAGGAACATTAACTCGGGATTGTACTTATTCATAAAATCCCGCAGCTCATTGAGCTTACGAGACAACCCATTTGCGTTCCAACTAATTATATTTACAAAATTATACACATTATTATTCATACTTGACTAGAATTAGAACTGAAAATTTCTTCAAACATTTCAAAAACAATAAACAATTTATCAATAGCATGCTCGGCTTGTTGTAGCTCGGGCAGCTTGGCAGAAATTTTTGACAAAATATTAGCAATAGATGTGCCTTTAAACACATCAAAAATTTCTTTAACTAGGTCAAACAGTTCTTTAAAAGAGTTTGAATTAACACCACCAGTATTTTTACCTTTAACATTTTTCTTTACAATATTAGAATTTGAATTAGTATTAAAATTAGAGTCCATATCAGATTGTTTTTTCTTTATAATAGTAGCAGAAGTGTCCTCAGTTACTGTTGATTGACCCGCTGCGCCTCCCTTCATGGCACTAGCGTAGCTCACCCCAGGTATAACACCAGATCGCTTGGTTGCAGTGCTGGCATTTGTGGAGTTTTTTCCAGTAGCCTGATTGCCTGTAGAATTGGACCGGAACACCGGAAACTTCGGGCATCCCTTGTAGTTCGCTGTATGACCCGGACTTAGGCAGTTACAGCATACAGGATTATCAGTACGTTTCATTTTACAATCAACAGTTTTATGTGCACCTGCACATTTTACGCATCTAGGCTGGAGCTTACAGTTCTCAGAAGAGTGATGGAAGTGCTGGCAATTATGGCATTGCACAACACCTCCACGCACTTTGTAAGGAACAATTGTTACATAAAAACATAGCAATTTGTTTATATCATACACTTTTTGCACATTTGGGAAATTCTCTAAATGAACTAAAAATAGTGGCATAGGAGCTTTACTCCTAGTGCGATGCATTTGGACTACTCTGCGAGATTTAAATCCAAGGGTTAACAATTCATTTTGAATGTCATCAGTGGGGCAATCAATAGAAAGACCCCGTATTACTACCTTAACAGGCCTATCTAGCTTTCTAGTAATCAAATAATGGTCAATTTGACCTTCCTCCAGATATTTAGAAATGAGTCTATGATCTTGTTCAGTTTTTGGAAAAACTTTCAAAAATTCACCGTTCACTTTGGCAGCAAATTCAAGTTTTGTGTCTATTTTCATTTGTTTGAGAAATTCAGGAAACTTAATACTAGGCTTTACCATTATTGGCTTAACTTTAGGAGGAGTGACTTCAATAACGTCAGGCTCCCCCTGAGTATCCATTTGATCATCATTAATATTTGCATTTTCACTTTCTAAATTTTCAAACTTATTACTAGTTACAATATCAGTATAACACTTAACCAGCTTAGTAGGGCGCGCCACATTGCGTGGTTGCACAAACCCTTCGGAGTCCTGAATTTCAGAAGCTCCTCTCTTATTTTTTTTAGAAGGCCTCTTGGGCTTAATTATACCAGCATTTTGTTTACATACATTAGTAGAACTATTAACATTGGCAGTAACAGTAGAACTACAATTGACATTATCAACATTTTTATCAGAGGCATTAACATGATCAACTAAAGCACTTTTAAGCATACTAGCATTATTATGAAAAATATCCTTAGCAATATCATTTCTAGATTTATTACAATATATCGGATTGAGATTACCAAAGGATTCGCACTTACCTGTAAATAGTGACTTTAATCCTGTGGCAACTCCCATGAATTTATTCCATTCATCCAATAATTTTTCCTGCAGCTGTGTATCCAACTCAGAATGTAACGTTGTTTTTGTAGAATCTTTCAAACGAACAGCAACTTCGATGTTATGGATTTGATTCAATCCGAAGAAATAATCATCCAGCGTCCATATATCCTTAAACAATATTTCTTGCCAGTTCAGATCCAAAACTTTTTCACCGAAATCAATAATTTCTGCTGTTAACTCAATTGCACATTCTTTTAATTCTTTTCCATTCCCCAGCGGGGGAAAATCTTGATTTTCCATCGCCACGTGCTAAAATGGCAAAGAGTCACACAACATCGATCGCAGGTAAAAACACATTAATCCACAAAAATAATCGTGTATCCACAGTCTATATACGAGAGAAGAATTGCGTAGAATCTTTCCGCCGCACAAAAACAATCCAACAACTCGACCAACTTTCTTTAGAATCTAACTCCAGATGAGCTGAGGTGTTTTAATTGGGCTTTTATAAGCTTTGTAAATTATTCAGTAGAACCTTCTGGTAAACTGATTTTTGTGGATGGCAACAGCAATTACGAGATATTTATTTATTAAATATTAAATGCACGCGCTCTTTTATTTTTACTTTTCCGACGTAGCTTTCTCTTCAAAAATCGTCTGCGTTGCTTGGGGAAAATAAAGCAATTTTAACTACAATTCCAAATAAATAGCTAAATAAATACGAAATACGTAACAATATTTAGCATAAAATACATGTTGAATTTACGTATATATAATCAAAACAAAAGCCTTTCTTTTTATTTTAATTTATTTTAATGTTCATTAAAGTATACAAAGTGCGATCACTTTTGTGAGCCACTGCATGTGGAATGTTTTCATGTAATAGTATTTTCATGTGTGTTTAGTTTAGCCCTTGATTAACTAAAGAGTTAAAAATAAACACAAGTAATGCAGTAGATGAATTTATTAAGTGTATGTACTTAACTTCCTTCGTCTGCAAAGGACGACATTTTATTTCTTTCTCAATGTATGAAATTTGTTGTATGGAAATTCTTGTCTTGCAAATTTATGCTTAGTTAAAATTAGGGAAATCAAAAGCAAAGGAAATGTAAGAAGTTGTGTTTTAATGAGTAATAAATGAATTGTGAGTTTAATTGTAATTAATGAAACAAAAAATATATCTCTTAGAATCAATTTCAGCAGACTTTGGAGACGTCGTTTCTCTGAAAATTTAATATTATATTCTCTGTTATGGTAAGTGGGAAAGTATTTGTTTCGATTTCTTTTTGTAGAGGTAATTTCTTGTTCTGATTTGTATATATTTCCGTTTGTCAACGGATGATTGTGAAACTTTAGTTTTTTGAACTCGTAATATCATTTATTTGTAGCACTTTGTTAAGATGGCTTTGGTAACTTTATATCCTGTTTCTTTATTTCGTAAGAGGACATATATAACTGAATTGCGTAAGCGGAGAAATTCATTGATTTTAAATTCTTAAAATAAACTGTGCCAAAGTAAAAGATTAAATTTAAAATAATTAATTCATTGAAATTACTTGTTCTGTCTGTTCTGTCTAATAATTGCAACGCTAATTAGCAGTTTTCGGAAGTGTAGTTGAATTTGATTGACTGAAAATCACTGAGGATGCAGACGGCAATGTGCAGAAATCATGTGGTACAGCCAGTTACGATTAACTGTCTGAACATATGCTAATTAGGTAATGGTTGGGGTCGCTGGCATTTTTGAGAAACTTCATTTAAATGTTGATACGAAGTGTTTATAACTTTCGTAGGATAATTTTTTATGATATTCTTGTTTTTGTGGGTGAAAGAAGATGAATGGCAAATAATGAGTACTGGTGTGCTGTCGGACGCATTGAAGCAGGACAGTCCGTCAAACATGTTTGTGTTTTTTTTTTTTTTGGAGTTGATCATTCGGTAATTTCTAGAATGTGGATACAATTTCAAGCCACTCAGGCGGTTGTCCGAATACCTGTGCACCGTTGATTAAGGTTACCACTCCTTCTGAAGATCGGTGTATATTGCCATAGTAGCCGAGCAGCATCGACAAGCGACCTTCGCAACTGTGACATCCGTGGTTGCAACGTTACTTAGTTAGATAATATCAACAGTACTGTGTACCAAAGGCAACAGGAGTAGATAGTACTGTGAATCAAAGGCTTCGCATGCCTGTACGCTTGAGTATTTTGTTCTACTAACCATCCAATCCACAGGGAATAAGGTTAAAAAAATGTCGTCAACATCTCACTTCGTCTGTCTCGGATCAGCGCAACGTCCTATTCCCGGATGAATCCAGATTTGCCCTGGAATGAGACGATAAGCGTATAAGGGTCTGTAGGAAACGGGGCAGATGGAATCAGGCGCAGACAAACGTGGCAGCATTATGATGTGGGCTGGAATTTTAATGAGATATCGCACTCAGCTGCCCGTAAATAAAGATGGTTCTGTGAGGCAATGAAGTCCTTCATCCCATTGTGAGACTATACGATGCAGCAGTTGGTCCGGGCTTTGCGTTGTGGAATGGCTGTCGTACTCCACAGACCTTAATCCCCATTGTGAGACTCTACAATGCAGCAGTTGGTCCGGCCTTCCTCTCTATGGCTTTCCGTTGTGGAATGGCTGTCGTACTCCACAGACCTTAATCTTGCTGAACATCTTTGGAATTCCCCCAGGCGGTCTGTCTGGCCATTTCTCCGTTATGGAACGTGATAACCATCGTAGATGCTATTGCTATCAGATGGTATATCACTTCACTGAAAGCATGGGCAGTCGTTGTAAAGTTTGTGTGAATGTTCAGGGTGTTATATACCTTATAAATGCAAGTTTTGTTTGTTTTCAGCTTTAAACATTAATCTGTTAATGATCTAAATGTGATATCATCATATTATTTACGGAAATCAAAATGTTGTTTTCCCATTTCGTGGTTTCATGGTTTTTCACCTTTCATGGATAAAACATTCGCTACTTTCGTGTAAAATTTGTTGTTAATAAAAGCGTAATTTTCAATTGTTACTGATGTTACCGTGCTGATGGAAGTCAGTGTATTTTAATAGTGTATTTAAAAGACGCCTTCTTATTGGGCTGTATTTTGAACGGCCTTATTGTCGTTGAAGTGTTTTTCCACGAATGGATTTGCAGTTCCCATTTCAAGAAAAATATTACGGTTTAACTTTACATAAACATACACTTATGGGGTTTTACATGATCTGAAACTGGTAATTAGTGCAATAACCTCGGCAGACGTAAAACGAATTATCGCTGTGTGTGGAATAACTATAAGGCCGAGGGAAGGTTTAAATTTTTTAAAAATTATTTAAACATACTTTAGAACATAAACGCACTCTCTTGTGCTAACAGTTTCTTCCACAAGTCGTAATGATGCAACTAAAAAGAACAGTCAAATTTAATAAGCATGGAGTAGTTAAAGAATACGTAATTTAATACACTTGAATCTGCTCAGAAATTCAACCGGAGTGTCAAAATTAAAATTTCGGCAGCGATATAACTCAGAAACCAAATAATTACATTTATTTAAAGCTAACAGTAACTAAACTTAGCGCGTACACGAAGCGAAAGACACGTTATGTCTTAAAACTGGAAAAAAAAAAAAAAAAACCAACTCAATTTAAGTTCTGACTATCTCTTCTATATTTGGGTGAGGAATAAGGAAAGGAGGGTTTAGAGTACAGATCCAAATCATAATAACTAGTTAGTTTTAAATAATAACTTTACACAGTAATATAAATTTATTATGCAACGTTATGTTGTTATATTTTTACTTTACATAAATACGAACCAGTCTTTGGCTAGACTTAAGCACCATATAGGTGACAGCCCGATTTGGACTGACCATCCCTCTTTCCTTACCACCAACCTCTCGAGAGGTCTTTCGGCTAATCGCAAATTTAAAGTGCCCCATGCCACACGGACGCTATACGTGTACAAAATACATGCCTTCGCCGGGCATTCGAACCCGGGCCCTTCGGTACGGCAGTCAGAGTCACTAACTACTGTCCCGGTTAGGCAGCAGTAGTACTGTTATGTGATTCATTAGAAAGCGCGTGAGGTTTCGATTCCATTACTGTGAAAAAGCGCGTGAGACATAGATCAGCATTTTACATTCTAAATGACGCCACCACCTTCTAATATGTAATATAGAATTACTCAAAACACTAAATCAATAGATACATCAGTAATTGATTTCCCTTATGGCAAAATAATAACAATTCAGTAATAATAAAAATACATTACGTATACAGTTTACTATAATTTCTGTGCTCTTTGTTATTTATTCTAAGCTAGTAATTTACCATTGTGCATAACGGACTACTCAATTTGAAGAGAGTACCATTTTGGTTTGAGTGGGATAGTTTTTCCTCCTTTTACAGCACTGATTAAAATTTCAGCCTAAATTGCACACTGAATAAATTGAACAATTGTATCTTCAGTGCATGTGAAAACGCGCTTAATGTATTCTGAATTGTGTTTACATTTCGCAGTTTTCTTATATAGTTTCCAAGTGTAGATGATTTTACATTCTTTAGAAAACATTTGACCTGATTTCGGTTGGCTTATCATCAGCAAGTTCTCCTTTGAATGATTCAGTTATTTTATTCTGTTTACTACTAGAGAAATGGGTGGGTATAGAGTAGGAATGTAAAAGGAACAGTCATTTCTAAAACATTCCACAGCAGCTACTACATCTCGGGCATATGCAGCTGAATAATCAGGTGATAACCCAGAACCAGAAGATCATGTGGTTGTACAGGATGTGTTTTTTCACGCGATGCATCGCTGTTGTTAGAAGAAGCGAAGTAAACAGCGTAGAGGTAAATAACAAATCTGATGCTTAAATCACATGACTTCCTTGTACGGAATACTAAAGTATACGCATTTTGCATTTCGTTTGAACTTACTGGATTGAATTAAATATATTTCGGCAATAGCACATAAAGCACAACAGAATGAATGCGCTCTTTAAATCTCACTGTATTTGTTTATCATAGCGACACTCTGGCGCTGGGTTCACTTAACAGGTTACCTCTAATTCACTTTTTAACTCAGAATGCACAAAAATTATGTATATCATATGAAGAATTTTCGAGTCGTTGCCATATGTTCTATTCAAATACTATGATAAATCTAAAACGACGTATAAAAGAAATTATACAAACAAACCAGAAAAAAAGAGAGAGAGAAACAGACGATTCAGTATTTCTCATTAAATTAATTCAGATTTCGCGACAAGGCAAAAATAAATAAAATCTCAAAAAATATATATATGAAAAATTACGAGGTAGATCTTAAACGCTTGTTTCCACGAATAAATTCCAGAATGGATTAAGCATGTTTTAATTCGCAATAATTAAAGAAGGCATTATCTTTGTTGTTGCGAAGCTTAAGTTTCTCTAGATTGGCAACAAATCCACTATTCTGCTAAGTTTCAAATGTTAACAAACATGGCTGCTATGTTAAAAATAATTAGGCTTAGCCGCACTTAAACGACTTTTAAATTGTTGATTAATTCAACAAATATTGCGTGGAAATTTACTAAAGGCATAAAAACCTTAACCGGAGGATAAGAACAACATAATTCAATCATTTTTAAAGCAAACAATTCACAATTTACAAGCATATAAGAATAAAGAAACTGAGCTCACTGAGCCGAGTAACAGAGTGGATATATATATATATACACATATATTTATATACTATTGGTGCGGCCGATTGCAACCAAAATACGAGGTGCACATCTACATGTCATAGCAGGTCTATATACAAAATTTCAACGCTCTGAGGCTACTCGTTTTGAGTTATGCGAGATACATACATACATACATGCGTACGTATATATACGTATGCACAGACGCCACGAAAAAATCTCTTAAGAATCCATTTTAACTCAGTTTTATAATTTTTTGGGAGAAAAATAGTCCTTTATTTTGTCCTAACGTTCAGATACCACGCAAAAACATCGTTCAGTTGGATTATAGCGGTCAAAATAGATATTTTCGTTGAAATATGATACCCGAAATTTTTAGCGATTACAGTACTTCCTCTTTACTTGGTACAAGGAAATAAAAAGTAAGACCAAAACGTATAACATTAATTCTTAATCCAGTTTTAATGAAATACTGCATACGATGTACAGACAAAAAATACAGAGATGAGAGTAAGATGAATACACATCTATATACAACAAATTAATTGCGGATCATCTGATTGATGCCCAATGAATTACAAGTGGGCGTGGCGTAAACAAGTAGTATTGTGTTAATTGTGCCAGGCCGCATGATATAAGCGAGATGCGATGTAATGAATTGGGAGCGTTGAATCCTCGGAATTCCTTAGTTCATGAACGTCTAGCTAATGCCAATATTCTTATTAATCAACTACAGTCATTCATTTCTTTCGCTTTAATGTTGCAAATTTTTAGAAAGTGTCGTACCTTATTCGTTTATGATTGGCAGTCTGCAGGCTAGTAGAGAATTCGAATGAGCTTAATACAGTAAATGGCCCTGAGATTGGCCTTAACCCATTTGAGACTGCATGGGATGTAATCAAAGGTCAAGGAGGTCGCGAATACCACCCTTCAGCTGTGGATACTTTACTCTGCCTCTTTTAGGTTGTTTTGAAGTCAGTACCACCTTCTCATTTCCAGTTTTTCAAAGTCATTACCAAGATGTGTGGCCTCTTAGTTTCTTAGAATAGATATATATGAATGGATGCGTCAGTTTCGCAAAGCTTTTTTCCTTTAGCAGTGTACTGTATGATTTGTTTTGATAAATATTAATTACGATATTCGTATCTGAGCGCTTAGAAAATTTTCTTGAAATATTAAGAATATGAAAAGAATATATATTTTAGTGCATTTGTGTATATACTTTCTAAATTTAAATTCTTAAGAGAATTATTGTATTTCTTAAGCTTGTGAATATTTAAAATTTTTTAAACTTTCTTTTAAAAATGATTAAGAAGAGCATCGCATTTTTTAAGAACTATTAAAAGTAATACTAACTTATCATTAAGAGCGTTTTGAGAAGTATCTTATCGCCATCAGTAGTATAAAGCAAAGAATGCTGGTGGTATGGAAATGCTATCCTTGATGCCATTTTAAATGAAAAAATTTGATGGGGACACCACATTGACTTCCTTTTGCCGGCATATTAAATTGTACACATTTTTTGCTGCCCTCTTCGGATAATTTTAACTTTGTTAACCGGTCCTTCAAAACAAGTTGAAAATGACATCAAAAGTTGAAAATTTTGAAATTAAATATCCCGGTCAATTTTTATCGTACGGGAGTCAAACTTCTTATAATTTTATTTCTTTATAACGAGTATAAAACTTTTTCAAATATGCGTCTGTAGACCTCATTAAAATTAGGTTTCGTTATTTGTCCAATAATTTTTTTTAAATTTTTTATTTCCAAAATATGAATATTTTCGTCGTTAAAAACACTTTTGTATTTTGAGCATGTGACTATGACCAGCATTTGCGGAAATAAAAGATGGTTAAGAACTTATATATATGTAATAATTGAAAAAGTAGCCGAATTTTCTATTCGCTGTTGAGAGAAAATAAAAATAGTAGAAAAATCTGCGTGTAGTGCTGAGATATAACAGAATACGATGGCTGCTTTAATAATAATTGGGAACCTCAAAATTGACTATTCTAGATTTGGTGCTCTCCCCCTGAACTCATGTGTTCTCCCAAATTCGAGATCTTTCTATGTTATATAACGCAGCTTGAAAAATGAAACTAAAACCCAAAATTGACCAATCATAGCTTACTAGAGTATTTTCTGTTTATTTGTTTCATGTATTCGGTATAAATACTCTTCGCAAGCAGTTAGTCCCTTCTTCCCCTCCCCAACTTCTGCTCTACTGACACCGCGATAATTAAATGCTTACACTTCTTACTTTTTAAAGCCAATGTGTATAAAAATTATCGTATTTCATTAGGATTAGGTAAATTTCTAATAAGATGGTTTTATATGCGTGAAAATAAAGATTTGTGATTTGTCGAAATCCAGTTTCGTTATCTTCGTCAGTACGCATTCAACCCCGGCCATGACGACTGCAAGCTGTTAACGTATCCGGATTTATTCTACGCATTAAATTATCACAGCTTTTAGTGCTGCCGAAATAGTTAAAAAATAGGAATATGTTATAGCAGTTCCATATATAAAATTTCGCCGTTCTACAGGTAATCATCTTTTAATTATGCGAGATACATACTTGCGTACGTACAGACGTCTCGGGAGGGGGAGAGAGAGAGAAAAAAGTATCTTCAATCAATTCAGGTGTATTAGAAATAAGAAAATGGAAAATTTTCATGGGTGTTAATTTTTTATTGTAATATCACAGTTGCGTAAGAGTCGTGGCCATATAAAGTGAAATAAGTCTAAGAAAGTTAACTTCTTGGCATAAGCAAGTTTTATTTGCTGATTCTTGTTGTCTATTTCTTTTCTAAATGAAATGAAAAATTAAGTTTGTTGTTTATTTGTTTGCATGTTTTAAATTTTTTCGTCGATTTAATCATTTTAAATGAAACAAAGTTTGGCTGGTGAAAAATAAAATCGAGCTTCTTCGATAAAAAAGATAATGTTTTTTTTTCACCTTCTTTTCGTTATTCTGTATCATGATATTCCAAAGGTAAGCAAACGTTTAAGATGTATAATTTACGTTAAAAATTATGCCTCAGTAATTTATGCTGAATAAAAGTTGATTTATGTTCTGTTATTTTACACAAATAACACGTTTTTTTGGAGAGGGGAGGGTTAAAAATTAAAATGAAAGTAAGTGCGAGCTATGCAAAATAATCTAATTGTTTTAAAAATTTTTAAAAATTATTTTAATGGAGTTTTTTTTTTAATGTTTCTTCGATTTTAGTATAAATAAAAACGGGTTATGGGATTAGGCAGTATATAAGTAATAAAAAAAAATTTTTTTTCAATCTGAAAGCCTTCAGATTTTGTATTACGCCCAAACGGATATTTTTGTAATTTGCAGACACATACACGTTTCAGAATACGTTCAAGTCCATTTGGGCTAATGCCACTGTGGGCTAAAATATTTAAAAACAGCATATCTTTAGAATTTTCGATAGACAGTCTCGCGCGCTGGAGATCAAAAATGTTTTATTCCTTACAGTATTGCCACTGCTCGCTTTGATATTGTTGAGTTTTGTAATCAAAAATTCGTCAAAGTTTTACAGATTATGAAATAGACAATAAAACAAATTCCATATTTCAAAATCAGGCTTCCATGAGCTCTTGTTCCGGTGGGAGACTATGTTATTCAAAATTTTATGACTTTAGGTACCGTTGTTTTTTTCACAATGCCAGAAGCATGCATACATTCATGCAGATTCTTCATTATATAATTTTTGTCAACAATTTGAAAAGTGATTCAAACTTTCATAGTGATTCAACCCAAAATCACATTTCGAGACTGATAGCCTTTCTAGGCTAATGTGCCTTTGGGCTAATAAGTGTTCAAATTTGCTGAGAAGTGGGTGTTATATTTCGTTTTACGCAAATAAAAGTATTGTATCCTGTTGATTGCGTAATGTATTTGCTTCACTAAGCAAAACAGTGGTGTACACAAAAAAGTCATGTTATCTGAGTTTTTTATGTTAGGATGGACAGTGATCTTATACTGAAGTAGATGCTACATCAACATCCAGTAGAAAAAGAACGGTCGTAGTATGATCTGCATTAAATTTTCACACTGTAAAATTTCATTTACTATTTAATTTGAGGAATTTTTATCAGAAAGAAATAGGAAGCTTCTTTTCCCTTAATGATAATAAATAATACATTTGTATTAAGTTTAATAGGAATGATATTCATAAGAAAATTACTTTCAATGTATTGCCTGAATTCTTAGCCAAAAGGGCAGTTTGCCAAAAAGCGGTATTAATTTCGTTTTGGCATTTTGCGTTGGTTTACTATACGGCGTTTCAGTTTTCAAATTGTTGCCACCAAATATTAGAGTCTGCATTATATTTAAAAAAAATAGATAATGAAGAATCTGCATGAATGTGTATATCTTTCTAGCACTGTGAAAAAACAACGGAATATTTTGAATAATTTAGTCCTTCACTCGAATATGGGCATCTGAAACTCCAGATTTGGAATTTGTTTTATTATCTATTTTATATTTTGTAAAACTTTAACAAATTTTTGATTAACAAACTCAATGATTTCAAAGCGAGCAATGGCAGCACTGAACGGGGGGGGGAATCTCCAGCGCGCGAGGGCTCTGAATCGGAAATGCTAAAGATATGCTCTTTTGAAATTATTTTGTGATATTGCTGTTGAATTGAATTTTATGGTTTTAAGTGGGAGGAACGCGATACCTTATCAAGAAAGGTAACACAAAACGTTAATAAACGCCGTTTTGGGCGTAATATAAAATCTGAAAGAGATTTTTTCTTTTGTTTGTTTGTTTATTTCATACAGGTTATGTTTATGAAGCGCTGAAAATTTTTATTCGGTGAAGTTTAACTTACAAAATTCGAATGAAGACGCATGAACAAATGTTAAGTTGCTTAGGGATTGTAATCATATACTTTTTTTCAAGTGAGATATTTATTCAGGATCTAGTATCAATGCAGGTCACTAAATAAAATATTGTAGTAATAAACATAATTTTCTATTAAATGTTACGATTCCGTTTTACAGGAAAGGTCTTATTTGTGGCTGCTTCCAGAATAATTTTATTCGAAAATTAAAAAGCCGGATTCCTTTGACCTTCGGTCGACTTCTAAGCTCTGACGCTGAAATATTAAAAGGAAATCTTCTTTTCAAATTCATTGTCGCACGTTCTGATATTTTCTTTCATTTTTTAGGCATCCGACCTGCGAATTTTATACTGTTTTATTTTAAGGAACTCGGAAAAGACCACCAGTATTTAAAACCAAACGCCGAGAGGATGAGCTTCCTTTAGGCATCATAGTCAGAGGCTAGATCAATTCAGTTTGAAGCCCATTTCACTTTTAAGTAATTACTCGATATTTCCTCAGATCTTGTTATTACTATATTTACGCTGTTGGCTATAAGGTTCCGCTTTGATGGGAAGCAGTATCAAATACGGCTTCTACACTTGCTTTTATATAACTAATGGCTTTTAAATGAACGTCATGGCACGCATTATATAACTAAGTTCTGGAAAGGAAACGGAAGCATTTAACTGAGGAGTGACGCATGAAGTAAATGACGGAGGAAGGTGGCTATTTCTGGAATGAATAAAAACGAGGAGAATCTCCCAGCAGAAAAGAGTTAAGGGTTAAAATGTTTACCTCGCTAAGCGAAATTAGTGTTCGGATGGAATGTTTCGTAAAGCGAAGAAGCAGTTGCCAGTAATTTGCATTGAAAAACGCTTTGATAGTTCCTCGCCAAACCAGTCATGCCAAACATTTTTAAAAATTACTCTAAAAGAATGAATGACATGTTGCATACAAATAGAAATAAAATGTGCACAGTTCATTGAGAAAGAAATCTCTATTTTATATCTATTTTTATCTCTATTTTATAAAACTTAAAACATAGTGACAATATCGAATGGAGTCTGAAGATTCGATAGGAAAGGTACAGAGTCTGTTGTGTGGTATAAATGGAAGAACGTATATCATTTATTAGAATTTAATAGGCGTATATAATTCATTTCATTATTAATTTTTGTTCCAGTGATGAAAGTCGGAATATGCCTCGTCCTTTGGCTATCTGAAACGCTTAATAAGATTCCGAAGACTGAAACATTGTTTTCTAAATAAAAGTCTTCCTCCAAATGCTAGCAGGAAAAAATAAAAGTCTTCCTCCAAATGCTAGCAGGAAACATTGTTTTCTAAATAAAAGTACTTCTACAAGGGGTCAGGAGAACATCTATCCAAATCTGCAACAGAGAATAATTTCGAAAATTAGAAATACAGGAAGGAAAGAGGAACAAGAATAAATAAATAAATAAAATAACTAATAAAATCATTAATAATTTAAAAAATTAAATTATTTAAATAATTAAGTAATTAATGATTAAAGTAATTAAATAATTTAAATCAAAATTTAATAAAACTGAAAAGCTAAATTAAAATTTAATAAACATTTTTTAATATGCTTAGCCCATAAGTGCTATTAGTCTCCAAACTCTGAATCTTTTTTCAAATTGTTGCCACCAAATATTATATTTAAAGAAACTAAATAATGAAGAATCTACATGAATGTATGTAGGTTTTTCGCACTGTGAAAAACTCACACTGTCCTCCACTGGAACATCGGTACTTGGAAACCCGAATTTGGAATTTGTTTATTGTCTATTTAATATTTTATAAAAATTTAGCAAATTTTTGATTAAAAAGCAACAGCTTAAAATCGAGGAGTGGCAACACTGTTGAGAATAAAATATTTTTATCTCCAGTGCGCGATACTGTTTATCGGAAATTTTAAAGATGTGCTGCTTTTAAACATTTTTAGCACAATGTGGCGTTAGCCCAAATGCTCTCAAAACGTGTATGTGTCTCTAAATTTAAAAAAAAAAAAAAAAAAAAAAAAAAAAACACAAAACACCCCTTTGGATGTAATGTAAAATCTGAATGCTTTCAGATTTTTTTTTATTACTAAAAATAAAATTTTCGAGATTAAATTTCTACTAAAATTTTTGTAAAGTTACATAAAAAGAAGTGCCAGAGCCTTCTTATTTAGGTTCCGGTGCGCTCCGAATAAAATTATGATCTATACCCAAAATTTAGAAGTACTGGAGCCGGGCTCCGGTGAGCTCCGACGTAATTTAACCTGATCTGCAAAAATGATTTAAACTTGTATGTTCGTTCGCAATTAAAGTCATACTTTCTGCAGTTCACGTATAAAATATTGAATGATATTTTTGCTTTGTATGTGTGTATGATATGTTTCAAATGAAATTATGAATTTTCATGAAATTTATCTATGACAATTCAATATATTTTCGGCTGTTTTGTCGGCACCACGCCAGAAATATGAATCTGCTTTTTTTTTGCCAGAAATATGATTCTCTGTGTATTGCATAAATACATTATCTTATTTTTAATTCTTTTGCAGTATGTCAGAAAAGAGAAAGATGCATTATAATTCGAATTTGTTTTTCCAGAGCTTTCAAATTGTTCCTTCTTTCTCGAAATAATGATTTTATAGATTTTTGGTTTTGGTGTAGTACCGACTGGTGTTTATAAACTTGTAAGATTTTTGACTGATGCATTTTTATTTAAATTTCCTGTATTATATTTTTAGTCATTGAAAAAAAAAAATGTTTGCATTATGTCTGACATTTTTTTGGCAAGGTAACCAAAAAAAAAAAATGACGGATTCTCTTTTCAACCATTTTCAAAGATATTTAACCGGATCCTTTTTTCGGTTTAAAAAACTCAGCACCCGTCCCTCTATTTGAAGCATAAAAGAGCCGCGCGCTTCGCGAGCTGCAGTTTCGTCACGCCTGGCGTATAACAATGTTACACTGCTATCGAAGGGCGAAAAAGCAACAAAAGTGTTCTGAAGTAGCGCAGTGGGCCAGGAAGGGCATGGTGGTCGGCGCCACTGCTGCAATGTGCCATTGGGAGAAAAGGGTTGCTACATTTTATATCTATGTTTATACCCTGGCGTCGCCAAATGTGTGGAATTTTTTTTTTTTTAAATTTGTTTCGCGCCAGTTGCTGTATTTATAAACTATACGACGTAGAATGCGAGAGCTTTACAGGTCAGAATGAGTATTCTACTAATTCTATATAACTGAAGTAGTAGTAGTATATTTATAAATCAGATTTACGAATATAATTCACATTTACTAACTAATATTATAATTTCTAGGTGAACAAATAAGAGCAGATACATGATCCCATCTTGCTCAGCAGTATTTTTTTTAATGGTTCTGTGATTAATTTAAAATAATCATCGATTATTATACCTATATATTATTTGTATTATATATACAATTATTTATACTTATATATTTGTTCTGAAACATAGTGGTTTTGGTGAATGCCTTGTGAACCGTATTCAAATGTTATGCAACCGAATCATTTATACCATCTATTTGTTATTATTAGCCCAAAGGGGCAATTTGCCCAGATGGACTATTAATTTCGTTTTGGCATTTCGCGTCAATTCACTGAACGCGTTGTTTCACTTTTCAAATTGTTGCCCACTAAATGTTATCGCCCTCTATTATATTTAAAGAAATTAAAAAATGAAATATCTGGGTAAATGTATATATGTTTCTCATGTTGTGATAAAACGACGGTACCTAGAGCCATCCAATTTTGAATATTGAACGTTTCTACCCAATTGTGGGCATCTGGAAGCCCAAATTTGGAATTTGTTTTATTATCGATTTCATATTTTGTAAAACTTTAACGAATTTTTGATTAACAAATTCAAGGATTTCAAAGCAAGCAATGGCAACGTTGCACATAAAAAACATTTTTATCTCCAGCGCGTGAGACTGTATAGGAAATTCTAAAGATATGCTCAGTTTAAAATTATTTTCAGTTAAAAATTATTTTGCGATATTGCTCTTGAACTGAATTTTATCGTTTAAGTGCGAAGAACGTAATATTTAATAAATAAAGGTAACATACAAAATGTTAAAAAACGCCCCTTTGGACGTAATTTAAAATCTGAAACCTTTCAGATTTTTCTTTTCTTTTTTTTTGAAAATGTATTTTTATTTTGAGAATTGAAAAGGATTTGAACGTTTTTGCAGAATTGAAAAGGATTTGAACGTTTTTGCAGAATTGAAAAGGATGGCTTGCCCGATTTTCAAACGTAGTGTTATAAAGTTTTGGTGAAAGTTGCAGAAGAAAGAACAGTAAATTGAATTCAGCGAAATAATACCGTTATTAACTTAACGTTAATGAAAATACATTAATGTAGAATTAATAATTTTCATGCTGCAGTATATATCGTACTTACTACCGAAAAGTTGGCATTTAGTAGAATGTAAAGATAATGTATGGGATGTCTGGCTTTTGGGAGGGAAATGTGAAATACATGAATTATTACAATATTATACTAGATTATAATTTTTTTCCAGACATTGTACCATCACTTTTGTTACAATATCATCACTTTTCCTAGACATTGTATTTAATACCTAGGTATTAATTACACAGAATGGCATGTTGTTTAGGCAAAATGTCAAAGAGTCATGTAAAGGCTTTTAAAGATGTGCATTCTGTATCACTGACGGCTTCGTTGATAGGACTTTTTGTTATCCACTGGCATCACATCATTACCGATTTAGTATCCACTAGTCCCATGTTTCCTTCTTAGTTGTTATCTTGATCATTTTTTACATTGTTCAGAAGTTATTCTGGTAAGTAGTTTCGGAAAACATTACTTTACATGTTCAACGTGCCGTAATTCTTTTTTGGGCATTACATCTTCCTCTTCCAGTTTATACTGCGTATGGGCTGAAACATAGTTCTCAAACTTTGTACCACGTAAAAACGAACAGGTAATATATGTGCCCAAAAGGATGCTAATGTACTTTCATTTTTGAACATTCATTTAAACCTTCTGTATGAAAATGATACCGCCAGAAATAATGTAATGTACCATTAATGGTGCATGTGCCATAGGTAAGAAAAACTATTAACTTTCAGTCTTTGCTGAGTAAACACGTATTTCATCACTTCCGAACAAAAACTTAAATACAAATTGAGAATTCTGTCTGAGGCCAGCATCAAAAGACACCTGTCTTACTATGACATTAGAAACCTCATTTGCGGAGTATCATGTCCACAAATGAGGTAAACTGACTAGTGTATGCATTGGTCAGTTTGTCTTTTGACATCGAATAAGTGCATAGGAAATGTTAGAAATGTCAGTTGCTTCGTAATTTGATGCCCAAGTTCCGACATTCTGTATATTGTGTAGGCATTCTATAAAATCCCTGCTATTTATACATTCCTTGTAATATTAAGCACATTTTTGTAGTCAATTAAAGAAGAAAATATGTGCCATAAGAACTTTTTTTAATGATTGAATAGCACCTCTGAATAACAAGCATTTCTGTTAATTGTTTAATGATTGAATAGTACCTCTCAATGACAAGCATTTCTCTTAAATGCAAGAAGAAAATTAATTTTGAATTAACGAGGAAAATCTAGAAAAATCTAGAAAAATCGAGATTGTTCTAGTGATAATTAAAAAGCTTATAAAAGCCGAATTGAAACACCTCATCTCAGTTGTTGTTGTAGCTGTTTAAAGCGAACTGCTGTTTGTTTACTTAATGCTGTGATTGATTGTAGCGATTTCGCTGTGAGATAGAATTGAGTTTTGTTAAACGTTTGAGATATTGTGATATTGTGTGAATATCTCTGAAGAAATATTTCACATTTTGATTTATTTCTTGCGGAAAGAATAAATTTTTGTTAACTTTTTAACGACATGTGCATTCAATCCACAAGGAACCCGTACGCACGCAACAATATTTTGTTTCAAATGTAAAAATAAATACCGAAACTTAACTTTTACAGGATATTGCTGTTTAAAGAGCATTGCTGCCCTGATATATTCTATTTTATGACATATGGCAATGATTTTGAATGATTCCGGGGGGGGGGGAGGTTTTTTTCATTGTTGTCTTTTCAGTAATTTTCTTGTCGATGAGTGCCAAAAATTTTAACGATATTTTTTCTTCAGGTTATCATTCTGGGTGGGCTAAAAGGTGTACAAACATCAAACGCAGTTCCGAAAATTCGAATTTTTCAATAACCCCAGCTACATTTAATATACTACATTTAACCCCAGCTACATTTAATATAATTCTGTGTCCTTACTATATATGTGTGTATTTTTATTATAAACGTTATGAAAATCGGTTTATAACTGAAATACAGATTTCAAAATATTTTTCTGCGCTTCGAAATTTAATACATTTTTTATGTGTTTAGTTAAAAATTTTGTCTTTATTTAGAATTTAACTGCAAAAGGTCTCTTGTTTATAAATTTAAATAGTATAATCTAGCAAAATCTAGTGTTTACTATTTTCATCTAATATTCTGTTAATTTTTTTTTCCATTGCAAAATAGTGATTTTATTATTTATTAAAGAAAACTTTTTTTGTCCGAACAGTGCAAAAACATCGAATTGCATTTAATCCATAATGACCTATGTTAACTGAGGAACTTTCTTCTTCCTTACTACGGTGGGTGGTTTTCTCACTATTCTCGTTCCAAAATATTACGAGTAACTGTATAAGTGGTGATTGGGCTAAAATGTGGTGGACGATAATTCGTTATCATCTGAATTTATGGGTTGTGTCTTTTCTTACCTTAGTTGCCTAAAGTGGGAGAGAAGGAACAACTTGCCTTCGGAGTAATATTGGAAGCACGTCCGGCTAGCTATCGCGAAGTCCGGAGCTCGAATCTTGGCGAGAACGTTGCTAATTTTTTCTGTGTCCTGCATTGGGAAACCTAATGATTCTACTGCTACACATTTAATACAAATAAATATCTCGTATAATCGCATTCAAAAATTAACTCGCTTTCATTGTCACATTGTTTCATTTAGTGTTTTATCATAATGCATTTCTTTTCTGTTTTACACTTTCTTTACAGAGTATTATTGGCATAAAATAGTAAAATTTTACTTTTATTATTGAACAGATCATATAAGTCTTTAATGTATCAGGCTGGCAATAAAGTGTTACGTTATGTTTATGTGTTTTGCTTTAATGAAATGATTTTCGATAGTCTTGACATGATCCGATATCCTCAGGTAACCGGTTATTATTAAGTTCCTTTTATGTCGAATAATATGACTTTGATACAGTGAACATTCTCTTGAAAACCGCCCAGCCGGTATAGTGCTTAGAGACCCTGACTGCTGTAGCGATGGGCCTGTGTTCGAATCCCGGAGATTGTACGTCCCTTCGTACGTTATTCAAAATTCGATTGCTCTAGGTACAGTTGTTTTATCTCATTTGGAGAAATATGTATACATTTATGCAGATACTTCCTTATTTAATTTCTTTAAATATAATACAGGGCGATAAAATTTGGTGGCAACAATCTGAAAAGAGATACAGCCGTTTATAGTGAATCAAACGAAAAATCGCAAAACGAAAACAGTAGTCCTTCAGGGACAAAGCCCCTTTGAACTAAAAACTCTTGAGAAGTCTGATACCAATTTTTTCCTCTTCATTTAGAAAGGAAGTTTGAATGCGATGAAAGACAACGTTTCTTTAAATGCGATAAAACGGAAGAATACCTAACAATTCATCTAAGTTTGTAGTATTATTCTAGATAGCTTCTACAAAAGCAAAGGACTATGATGTTACTCTTTTACAAGGAATCCTTGTATGTGAATGCGCTGTTACGTTGCTCCCACAAGGACAAGGAAATTGCTTTAAAATGCTCATTTATTACATAAAAGCAACGCTAATTTAATAACCTAACTGCAATGTGTGATATGATGAGTTTAGTTTCGTGGAAGGTTCGTAGTTGATTTAAAAAAATAAGCAATCAGTTTTTAAAGTGTTAAAACAATCGTATTGGTTTCTATAGAATTAATGCTGCTGTTTAACAACGTTTCAGGAATTTGCCATTTAAAATAAACATTGTTCAAAATTAACGAACTTTTTGAAATAATTTCTGAAGGTGAACATTGACTTTAATTAGGATCCTTTAAATAAAAATTCTCTTACTCCCCCTCCTTCTCATTTAATTTTTATTTGGGTAAAATTTTATTGCATATTCTTGTATTGATCCCTGCCTTTAAACCAGCGAATATCCTAACATATATGTTAAGACGACTGAAAATGTTACTTGCTTCACAGTGGTAATGTAATTAATTAATTAAAAAAAGTGTTGCAAAATTTCTCTTAATGAGTTTTATAATTAGCAAATTTGTTTTTATTGAAGTTTATAAAAGATGCAGTTATGATTTAGCTGCCGTAAGAATTTCCTAACACTGTAAAAAATAACTTCAGATCTATATTAATTTTCCTAGAAAATACTATTTTAATTTCCTTGTTTATTCCCTGTTGCATGCAGCTATCGTGCCAGATACGAGCTCTTAAGAAGAGTTGCGTTTCTTGTAAACATCGACGACTAAATTTTTTCCAAACGAAGCAGATTCCACATTTCAGGAACGTAAATAGTTTATTAGGTTCGAAAGCGACTGTTTACTGTCTGTTAAAACAAATGGTTGCCCATTAACCATCTGAAATAGTTTTAATCAGTTTGCGTAGCTTTTCGAGTATCGTGACATTAAATGAAGATTAATTTTTAGTCATTTTCGTGACTAGTTTTATATCGACTATAATTGTCGCTCTTTTTATTTTTCTTGGAATATTCTTTTCGTTCTTCAGCTACCGTTTTATTACACTTCAACGAAACGTTCGTTAATTAATAAATGGACTGATATTTTAGTTTCTGAGGTGGCAACTGATTGATGACGTTAATTATATATTGCTTCAAGTAATATTTTATCTGCCCTGTGATTTATATTAACAAACTTTCTTGTCGTAATCAATAAATGTAATGCTTTTCATAAAATCTTCTCCGTATTGATTATTTTTATTAAGCGTATTTAAACTTAATTTTAATGCTCTCAGTATGCTTTCGCATTTAATTTTCAGATTTTTTGTTTTATTGAACGCTGTTATTTTAGCAAAGTACCATAAACTTATCTAATTTGTTTTATGTTCTTCAAGAATTTAAATTTTTCAAGTGAAAAACAGGAATTGACCGGAATAATGTTGTTTATAAGTTCTTCCTTTAAAAAAAAAATAAAAAAACCTTGATACACGGTCAGACAGACAAGAACAAAATCTAAAACTGCAAATAGTCAGAATATCACTGTTAATTTGATTTCCTTGTTTGTTGAATCAAAATAGCCTTTATTTATCATGCCTCAGGGTCTATTCGGATTATCAGTGTTTGAAGCATAAAAAATTTTTTCTAAAGCGAAAATTTCCGGTTTTTTATTCCAAAGTTGCGGAATTAGAAATACTTTTCTTTCCTGGATTCGACTGATATCGCTGTTGATAACCGGGCTATTTGATTAATTGAGACCAAAAATGGCCGTACTGATGCTTAAATAAGAAAAAAAAGGGGTCATCCAGGCGTAAAAAAATTTTAGCTATTCCTTTAGCAAATACTTCCAAAAGTCTTAAGGAATTTTTGTCCGTTACTATTTTCGTTTATTATTTCTTTTTCACTTTTGATTGCAGGCATATTACTTCGGGGAATTGTAAGTATGGATTTCCTATTTCTGTCTTGTATTTTTCCGACTTTTGTATTTTCTGAAGAGACCGAAAGGCAACGTGTTGCTTCTTGAGAACACATTTCTAAAGCTGAACATTATTAAAGCAAATATGTAGCGACTTCAAAGCAAATACGTAGCGACTTCAACTTTTTAACTTTTTAAAACTTTCTTTAATGTTACCATTAGAAAGGTAAATAAGATTTTTTCAAAGTGGCCGTTGTAGCATAGTTTATTTAAACGGAACAGACCACAACAGAATGGCTTTTGCATGTTCAGAGTTAAAAAACGTTGATTAGTATTAAGAGTGTTTCGGTTACAAACTTTCAGAAGAGATGGCCTAGATGATGTACTAGATGATGGAAAATCACATAGCAATGCATGGTCGAAAAGGCTTTCCTGGCTTGATAATAACGGCACAAAACACAAAAAAAGAAGAACATGAACAGGGCGAGGAAACATGATTATTATGCATAGCGCACCAGAAATCAAGAAATATGAACAAAAATAGACAACAATCGTCATCAAAGAAGATGTTTAAAATTACGACTCGGGACCCAGATGCAGGCCCTCACATCTCCGACATATGGAAGATCTGATGTTCTAGAATATATCGGGCATGTTCCGGACTTCCCCAGCAAGCTGCAACGATGCATGCAACAAGTTCCTCAGCACCTTTAACAGGGGTTTCGTACACAAAAGTAGCCCCCCAAGAGGAAATAATGCAAGTGAGATCTGCGATCTTGCTAGCCAGTGTACCGGATCACCCCTGCCGATCCCTTGTTGAGACTATGTTTCGAACGTAATTTCGAACGCTCTCTTTGATGACGATTGTCTGTTATTGTTCATATTTCTTGGTGTCCGCTGCAGTAAGCATAATAAGCATATATTTTCACCTTATTTGTGTCCTTGCTTTCTTGTGTTTTGTGTCGTCACTACCGCCTCAGGAAAGCGTTTCCGACCATGCATTGCTGTGTGTTTTTCCATCGTCGTGGTGTACTCTGTCTCTCCTGCAAGTTGATAACCGATTTGCTAAAACACACTGTATATTTAGAAGCAGGAATAATATGCCTCGCCGGGCCTCGAACCTTGGATCTCCCGAATACGCGTCGAGCGTGCTGTTATTCGGTTTGGTTTATTCGTTATTTTTCCTGAGGAAGAGAGGGGGTTTAACACAACTGCTTAAAATCTTAGTGTTTGTCTCTCTTATTTGTTTTGCTAGTAACATTTTTTTAACTTCAGCTCTTGCCAGTACAAACATCTTAAATGCGCTTTTTCTAGCTTGTTCAAATTATAGCATATTGATTGCTGAAGGTAGGGCCAACCAGCGGCCGAGCGGTGTCGCTGAACACTGGTTGTTTCTACCAGGGTGCGATTCCAGGCGAACGGGCTGCCTGCGTGGGCGTTTCGTGGTTTTCTCGGTTTGTAACGTGTATTCGAGCCAGTTTCCCTTAGCAAGTCTTCCACAAGGGCATCTCTACCCTTAAGAAGATAACCATCGCGTTCTTTGTCATAATTCAATAAACCAAACCAAAACAAACCGCTGAAGATACTTGTAATAAGCTGGTAAATGAAATTCTAACGAGAGACTGTTTTAAACTGAAAAGGCCTACGAGTAACTATAGTTTTGCTGTGTGTTTTGTAAATATTTCATACTATCGTGACCATATGGGATTACAGCATTATTATCTGTGCTATCTTGTCCATGAATTTCATGTAAGAATAGTTGCCAGAGCCTCAAGGGGGTTGGAATTCTATTTCCACCCCAAATTGAGGGAGAGCACTGGCGTGGTCCGAGGGTCTCCCACCCCACTCCCCTACCATCAGTCCACACGAGAGGACTTCCAGCTCACCATACATTTAGATTGCCCCATGTCGCAAAGATCTGTACATATCCATGCCTTTTCCGGGATTCGAACCTGAGTTCTTCGGTACTGCAGTAGGCTTCCCTAACCACTATCGGTAGCATCTGTTATTCTTTTCTGCAAATAAATGCAGTTTATACTTTCGTTCAACCAGAGATCTTTTGATCACATCTGCTGAAATAATTTGAGATATCTTCATGTAACATCATTAGAATAATCAATCAACATGTTACTTAAGTACTTACGTTTTAATAGATCGCTTGCCTCTTGGGGAATTGGAAGGGGATGAAGGAGGAAGTCATAGCTGTGTAATAATTTCATTAAAGTATTATAATTTTAAAGTATTATAATTATATTTTTTAAAGTATTATAATTTTAATAATTGTTTTCTTTAATATATCTGTTTATTGAGTATTTTTATTGCTTCATTAGTTGGTTACTTTTGGTTTTGATTCATTTAATGGATGGTTAATACTGAATTTTTAATATAAAAAATAAGTAATAACAAACAGTTCTAAAATTTATGCTCTTTACTATAACAAAAGTGGAATTGTGTAAAACTGTGCATTTATGTGAATTTTCTCCACCACATCAAACTAAAGTAACCGTATTTATTATGCTCATCCACCAAAGAACGCGAAGCAATTGAAGCTTATTTTGATTCTAATCTAAGCACTTAGATTGCTTATGAGTGACTGAAATAGCAGATTTTTGCTTCAGTCTTTGTTTTAATAATCAATGCTGAGTTTCTTAAATATCGCGAACGTTCTCGTTAAAATAAATCATTAAATTTCTCGTAAAATTTACTGATATTTCTTGTGTCAACGATTCTTTTTACCTGAGTAAATATAACTCAT